>VDFB02214649.1:0-18191 GCA_007258455.2 Sequoia sempervirens | reverse complement strand
TTTTAGATTTTATTTATAATTATTTCTGATCCAAACCTTAGCATTTTCCATTTTCCTAGTTTAAAATCTAATATTAATTTCAATTTAACATGTTACTCATACTTTGTTTAGTGCAATGTGCTAAGTACATTAAAAAGATGTGAAGATCAAAGAACGTTCTTTGATCTTGCTAGTATATGGATAAGTCAATATCAAAACCTTGATGACCAATTTACTCTTAGTGTTAAAAATGCGGAAGCTTTAACCTAGAGATATTAAATTTATAGCACAAATTAGATGCAAGGAAGTAACGAGAAAAATAAAGAAGAATAACAGAACAAATGAAAATACACAGATTTACGTGGTAAAACCTTGACAATTTGCCAAGGAAACATCCACGGGGCAATTATTGGTAATCTTATTGCTCAGAGGAAAAACAATTACATTTGCAATCTTTACAGCTGCAGCAATATTGTTGTACAATTCACTCATTTTTCCTTCAAGAGAACAAATATTTATAACCTCTTGAAGATAACAATAATCTCTCAACATAGAATAAAAAATCAGATTTATTCTTTTAAAGATAATTGAAATCTTTCTTCTGAAAGCAAAAAACTATTTTTTTTTCTAAAATAAGAGAAAGATTGTTTTATTGTTTTAACAATCTTGTTTTTTCCTTGTTGTGATTGATTTTCAAAATCTTTTTCTTGTTGTCACAATCCAACAATCTCCACCTTGACAACAATTTACCTAATACTTGCCCAAGCCCATGCATCACCCCTTTTGCAAACCAAGAGAAGCCACACTCCATTTCAGCTTCTCTACTAGTACTGGTTTAGTAAACATATCTGCACAGTTTTTAGGTGTATGAACCTTTTCAAGGGTTACTCCACCTCCATCAATAACCTGTCTTACAAAATGGTACTTAATTTCAATATGCTTGGTCCTTTTGTGATAAGCTGGATTTTTGGCCAAATGGATAGCACTTTGACTATCACAAAATATAATCACTTTGTCCTGCACTTTTCCAAGCTCACCCAAAAGACCCTTCAACCAAATTGCCTCTTTACATGCATGTGAGACAGCCATATACTCTGCCTCAGTTGTGGATAAAGCAACCATTTCTTGAAGCTTTGACATCCAACTAATAGCTCCACCTGCAAGAGTAAAGACATATCCTGAAGTGGATCTCCTTTTTTCCAAATCACCTACAAAATCTGAATCAACATAACCACATACTGAATCACTACAACCATTATAGGTGATACAATAATCACTTGTGCCTCTAAGATACCGAAGCACCCATTTCACTGCTGCCCAATGCTCTTTTCCTGGATTTGCCATGTATCTACTAACAACACCAACTGCATGTGAAATATCTGGTCTCGTACATACCATCTCATACATTAAACTTCCTACTACATTAGCATATGGTACATGAGACATATAATCCTTTTCTTCATTATTACTAGGACATAAACTTGAAGAAAGCTTAAAATGGGAAGCTAAAGGGATATTTACTGGTTTCACATTTTGCATACCAAATCTTGTGAGGATTTTCTCCACATATTTCTTCTGTGATAACCAAAGCTTACCATGTTCCCTGTCTCTATGTATTTCAATGCCCAAAATTTATTTTGCTACTCCTAGATCCTTCATATCAAATGTCCTAGCCAACTGAGCCTTCAACTTATTAATTTCAACCATGCTTTTGCTTGTTACAAGCATATCATCAACATATAACACCAAGATAATGAATAAACCATTTTCCAAACTTTTAAAGTAAACACAATGGTCTACATCATAATTTCTAGGAAGTTTTAATGCCCTCATTCTTAATAACCTAAGAATGTTGCACCAGACAAAGGTGTACACTTTATTTAAAAAAAGTTTAATTATTGCTAATTTAATTGCATACATTCGTTAAGCTATGCAACATTACACTACTTTGACTTTTCCATAAGTGACTTAAGTATTTCGCATTGCACATATTAATTAACATTAACATAAAGATAAACATTGCATAACATTGAATTTCATTTAATACTCCATTCAAGATAATATAAGGTACAAACATGTTTCCATACATTGCATTTGATAGAATATACAATACTCATCCATCTGATGAGGTAGTTCAATAATAATTACAATTACAAGTGTTCACCTCATAACATTTGAGGGATGTTTTTACAATACAATTTTTACAATATACAATGTTGAAATACACATAAGTTTCCAAATACGAGCTCTCCATACATGAAGCTCTCTATGCCATGATCAAACTGGGGACCCAACGGAGTAAGGTGCACATTCCACCCA
This sequence comes from Sequoia sempervirens, assembly GCA_007258455.2. Lineage (NCBI taxonomy): Eukaryota > Viridiplantae > Streptophyta > Pinopsida > Cupressales > Cupressaceae > Sequoia > Sequoia sempervirens. The sequence continues at coordinate 15,893 of VDFB02214649.1, read as the reverse complement.
ACCATGTGGTACCCGTAGGTCCACCCCCCATGCTAGGAGATAGTAATAAGGTTACCTAGACCTAATCTACTAACCCTAGACACTAGTACATAACAAACTATTGGTTACATTATCGTGATTTAGACGACGAATGTATTACACTAAAACTCCTAAAGAAATTAAATTCCTTTTAAGTTCTGGTACATGTCTTACCTTTGTTAATGTTTTTACACCACTGTCAAACATTTTAATCTTAATGCTCCCAATCCCAATAGTCTTACATGAAACATTGTTTCCCACAAGAACAACACTGCCATCAATAGCTTGGTAAGTAGAAAACCAATTCCTATGTGGACACATATGATTTGAAGCACCAGAATCTAATAACCAATCCTCATCACGTTGTGAAAAACCACAAATAGATAATACCTCATCGACCATACCTGAACTTGTCTCAACCGGATTTGCTTCCTTTTTGGAATCATCGTTCTCTTCTTTCCTCTTCCAACAATCTTTCTTGAGATGCCCAGATTTATTGCAATACCAACATTTTCCCTTACCCTTTCTGCCTTTTGACTTAGATCTGGATGTTCCTCTCGAATTCTTCCCTTTTTTTGTAGATCGACCTCTAGCCACCATTGCTTCTGATGTGGAGGTTTCTGTATTAGACTTCCTGTGCACCTCTTTAGATAACAAAGCTCCCACAAAAGAATCAAATTCAAGGGTGTTAGTTGTGCTAAAGCTAATAGAAGTGACTAAGTGATTCCAGGAATCGGGCAATGAACACAAAAGAGTAACTGCCTTGTCTTCATCTTCGATATTTACACCCATACTAGCTAATTGACAAATAAGAGTATTGAAAACATTTAAATGATCAGCAATTTTTATACCTTCCTTCATTCGCAAACTATACAATTGCCTCTTCAAGTAGATCCGGTTTGTCAAGGATTTTGTCATATAAAGACTCTCCATTTTGCTCCATAAGCCTGCAATCGTACTTTCTCCAACAATATTAAAAAGAACCTCATCAGCCAAACACAAACGAATTGTGCTAAGAGCTCTCATATCCAGATCTTCCCAGTCCTCATCAGACATATCTGCAAGTTTCTTTGATTTTCCTACCAATGCCTTGTGCAAACCTTGCTGCACTAACAAATCACGCAGTTTGAGTTTCCAAAGCTCAAAATTATTCTTTCCATTAAATTTCTCCACCTCAAATCTTGTATTTGAAACCTTTGCCATTTGATGCTGCAGAATCAACACCAAATTCTAACACAGTTGCTGCAAAAAAAATGCTCTGATACCACTTGTTATAAATGCGGAATCTTTAACCCAGTGACATTAAATTTACAGCACAAATTAGATGCAAAGAAGTAACGAGAAAAATAAAGAAGAATAACAGAACAAATGAAAATACACAGATTTACGTGGTAAAACCTTGACAATTTGTCAAGGAAATATCCACGGGGCAAGTATTGGTAATCTTATTGCTCAGAGGAAAAACAATTACATCTGCAATCTTCACAGCTGCAGCAATATTGCTATACAATTCACTTCTTTTTCCTTCAAGAGATCAAATATTTATAACCTCTTGAAGATAACAATAATCTCTCAACATAGAATTAAAAAACAGATTTATTCTTTCAAAGATAATTGAAATCTTTCTTCCGAAAGCAAAAAATGGTTCTTTTTTCTAAAATAAGAGAAAGATTGTTTTATTGTTTTAACAATCTTGTTTTTTCCTTCTTGTGATTGATTTTCACAATCTTTTTCTTGTTGTCACAATCCAACACTTAGTATATTGGCACTTAATTATTCTTTTATTCTCAGACACTATAGTTACTTTATTTGACATCATTTTAGCTAATTCAAATTACACCAAAATGTAAGATGAAAAGAAAGAATAATTTAGTCTAATTGGTTTTGATTTTTATTTACTATCTACTTCAGTTAGCATAAAGATACTATTTTGTAACGGTTTCGTCTCATTAATATATAATATACATATACTATTATTTTAATATTATTTAATTAAATATATATATACTATTATTTTAATATTATTTATAATTATTTCTGATCCAAACCTTAGCATTTTCCATTTTCCTAGTTTAAAATCTAATATTAATTTCAATTTAACGTATTACTCATACTTTGTTTAGTGCAATGTGCTAAGTACATTAAAAATATGTGAAGATCAAAGAACTTTCTTTGATCATGCTAGTATATGAATAAGTCAATATCAAAACCTTGATGATCAATTTACTCTTAGTATATTGGCACTTAATTATTCTTTTATTATGCATTACTATGTTACTTATTTGACATCATTTTAGCGAGTTCAAATTACACCAAAATGTAAGATGAAAAGAAAAATAATATAATTTAATTGGTTTTGATTTTGATTTACTATCTACTTCACTTAACATAAAGATACTATTTTGTAACTGTTTCGTCCCATTAATATACAATATACATATACTATTATTTTAATATTATTTAATTATATTTAATAATATTTAATAATTTAATTAAAATTATTAAATAATATTTAATTATTTAATATATAATATATTTTTCCATAATTTAAATTATATATTATATATTAATGGTAATATATCAAACAAGGATAAAGATTCACATCAATGTTCCGTATGAATTTTTCGTGTTTGTCAAATCTGTAGAAAATTGTGACATGCTTTGATGAACTTTAACTCGCATGTCTTAATAGGCCTAAGTACAATCCCGTGAAAACTCTCTCCCACACACTTGAAGACATCACAACCAATTATGAACTGTCACTGGTACCTGAGATATCAGATACTATCGACTGTCATCCCTGAAATGTCGGGATATTAGCCTATTCGAATGAAATATGGTCCAGTTGAGAAGCCTGCTTTCATGGGATGTGAAAAATATTCATAACCAGTAAAAATACGGCAAGGTTGGCAACTCAGAGTTGTACATTGCAGATTTTCAAAAGAACGAGCCTATACGAGGAAGGATGTGCATTTACTGCGTAGGATACCACAGGATTCAAGCGTACATGATTTTTTAAATTAATTTTAATGATTAATAATTTTACATGAAAGTTCTAATCTTTTTAATTTTCATATAATTATATTATATATTAAATAAAAATATATATCAAAAAAATTAAAATTAAATATTTTTTTAAGTTCTTAATTAATATTAAATTTATTTTATTTTCAAATTTTAATTTTATTTTATATTTTCAGATATTATTAGAGAAATTTCATGTAATAGTGGATATTCTTTTAAGTTAATCGTTCCACTAAAATATTATAGACTACTATTATATTGCAAGTAGGGAAAAATTTACTAATTTCAAGTTGGGTTGATTTTGACATGGAAAAGAACACTTCATGAAGTGTGGGGCTTAGGACTACCCTACGGATGTTGTCATTTTCTTTTGTGGGGTCACAAAGTAGGGTGTGGGTTTGCAAAAGGTGTTGGAGTAAATTAATTAATATTTACTCCGGTGCTTAATGCAAACTTAGGAAAAGGTCATCTAGTTCTTATTGCAAGTGTTATTGCATTAATTATGCATTTCAATCAATCATGTGCTTTATTCTTTGTGTTGCACACAAGATAAAGTCATTTAACTGATTCATACATTCTATTATCTCACTCCTCTCTCAGTAAGAACTCCATCATTCAGGGTCTCATGTTGAGTTCGCCTAAGTCTACATAAGGATATTCAATCCTTCATTGTATTCATTCAATAATCTATAATCATTATTTTCACATATTTTGTTGTGTAATTTCTCATTTGTGTGTGACAGGTTTCTCTTTAGATATCATCCAAGGCTTGTGGAATCTCAATCACGGATTATTTCATGGTATCAGAGCTCCAGATCTGAAGATTATTGTTCATTTTTTGAGGAATTTCCTACATCCAAATCACCAAATCTATAGGCGTCCATATTGCCAAATCTGCAAATCCCAATTCTGCAAAAGGCATGGTCTATGGCATTTCAAAGATCTCGTTGAGTCGCGTGGAGACTCATGGTTACTTGCACCACACACAGTGGAAGACAACGACCATTCACACACAACAAACATGATATCCACTTATGATGTTTGCAGATTTAACCCACACCATTCTTTGACCAGCCAACGTTGAATCCTTTGTGGTGTTTCATCTCCAAGGCCATGAACCAGGCAGGCATGGTGAGACATCCCGAGCGTCTTGCAAAGCAACACCACCCTATTTAAAGGGTCGATCCTGCTTCCATAGGCCTGCGCCTATCTCTACTGGCCAAGCTAGCCCTGTCATGCTCTGCATCAAGATTCAAAGGCTTTTGAAGGCCACAAAGCATCCACACAGCCTGCACACCTTCCACTCGCCCCTTGACTCCACTGGACACCTTAGTTGCAGTGATTTTCCCCTTCCATGAGCTTGTATGCACCTCCAGTGCTGCCTCACATCTTTGGTTTTCTCTTGGACACTGTATCTCAAATCTGGCCACCTCATTTTGCCTCTTCAATTTCATATCTTCCCTAATCCACCCATATACAATATATGCCCTATTTTGGGCTTTGTATATTAGGGCCTTCAAATGTATTTTGTTTTTCTTAATTTTTGTGTGTTTAGTTATGCTAAAAAGAACATGCAATAAAATTACAAAATAGAAGGGGGTGTAGATATTTGGGAAAATTTGTAAGGGGTATTTACCAATTTGGGGAAAAATTTATGTGAGGTTGGCTTTTTCACCCAAATGGAGGTAGATGCGAACCTTTGTTTCTAGATGCATGCATGTTTCTTTCCCTTTTTTTTTTGCATGCTCCTTATTTTCTTAATTATTGATTCTTTAAAAATTGTATGTGCTTTGCGAGCACCACATAATAAAGATCTGGGAAAATTTGGAGCTTTGTAAAATTCAAACTTATATAAAGTTCCATATGGGGGTTTCTACTTAAAGCATCTAGTATAGGTTTCTTTCTTTTTTCTTCTAAATAAACAAACATAGAATATTAAAAGTTGCTAATTAACCGTTGAGCTCCACAATGTTCCTCCAATAGGCAGCCAAAAGTGTTCTTCTGTTCTAAATTCTTGTCTACATGAGATTCCAAAGTCGCATCCTTGTGTGCTTCTAGATTTTCTTTCTAGCAGGGTTCTTGACTACATGAGCTTCCAGAGTCACATCCTTGTGTGCTTCCATAGTTTATTTCTAGCAGGACAATATTGAGCATTGGATAAACAATGGCATCATCCCAACTGAAGGGTATCTTTGTAGTTCTTCAACAATTGCAACTTTCTTCTTTAGTTTGAATAATTTGTTAGGATTTTTTCCACTTGGATTTTCTCCTTCCCTCTTTGTTGACAACCACATCACCGTTGTTGGCCCACCATCTTCATCACATTTGTAGCTTGTTCTCTATCAGTATTCACAAGATCTTGGATCGACATCATCACTTTTCGACATGTGGACACGTGAGTAGTTTTCAGAGGCACACATCATTGGATTCTTTTCCTTCATCAGTTTTTGCTTCTCAATTTTCATTCAAGGGGGGTGTTGGAGTAAATTAATTAATACTTACTCTAGTGCTTAATGCAAACTTAGGAAAAGGTCATCTTGTTTTGATTGTGAGTGTTATTGCATTAATTATGTATTTCAATCAGTCATGTGCTTTATTCTTTGTATTGTACACAAGATAAAGTCACTTAAAACTGATTCATGCATTTTGTTATCTCATTCTTCTCTCAGTCAGAACTCCATCATTCAGGGTCTCATGTTGAGTTGACCTGAGTCTACATAAGGATATTCAATCCTTTGTTGTATTCATTCAATAATCAGTAATCATTATTGTTTCACATATTTTGATGTGCAATTTTTCATTTATGTGTGATAGGTTTCTCTTCAGAATATCATCCAGGGCTTGTGGAATCTCAATCACGGATTCTTTCAAAAGGTTTATTTTCGAGGTTTCTACCTGTAGCTAGGAGTGTTATCACTTTTGTTTTCCACACCCATGACTTGTGGCCCTCAACAAGTGGAAAGCAAGGTAAGATCGAGGAGGTGCAGAGAAAAGAGAAGTTTGGGATGAGAGCTCAAGAGTTAGAAAGGGATTTATAGTTGGCCTAGGTCATCTGCCATCTTTTCTTCTATAATTTCTTTTTTTATAGTATTTGTAATGAAAAATATATATCAATCAATATTTAAAAATAAAATATGAAATATTGAATCTATGGAGACTAACCATCTAGGGGTAAGGGATAATTGTTCTATAAAATAAAGTGGAAACTAGATGTGGATAAATGCAAAGTAGTTCCAAGGTATTTAAAAATTGTAGACTATCTACAGTGAAGTTGGAACAATCCAAAAGAAAACAAGTACAAAAGGGGAATACTACAACTCATTGATAAAGGTCAAAAACTTAGGAAGACAAGAATATTACACAAAAAAATTGAAAGTACAAATGTTAGGGAACTTGGGGAAGAATTATATTACCCTATCTCAACTCCTCTCACATGACCAATATAATTATATGTGCAATAATTTTTAAATATCAAAACTAGGGTAGAACATATGGAAGGAATGGAACAAGAGAGTGATCACAAAATTTTTGAGAGCATGATGGCCAACCAAGCTCTAGTAAAAGAAAATAGTGTACTAAGAGATTAGGTAGAAGCACTACAAAATGCTATAGAAGTAGAAAATCGTGAACAAAAATCCATGCAAAATTCAACAAAAGAAAACTTCGACTTGGTAGATCCAAAAGTGTCGCAAAAGAATATCAATCCTTGCAATATGCAAGCATTCAAGGGCTAGAGGAAAAATTATGTAATAGGGAAATCAACTCAATGGATGTCAAATAATGGACTCAAGTAATTCAAATTCCAATTGGTGAGATATAGGAGGCAATGGAAAAGGATAGAAAAGTACAAGCAAGAGAGAATAGGGAAAGAAAAGAAAGAGAAAAAACATTCGAGGGGTAAGAGATTATGACAAAGTTGAAAGTGATTGAAATTTTATAGGTGATTTCCTAATGGATAATCTACATTGGAGGGAATAAATCTATCAAGAAAGAAGGGTTGGAAAATTAAGTGAAGAGGGTATTAAGCTAATCAAAGTTGTCTAATAAGTATAGAAGAAAAAAATAACTTCTAAGAAGATTGGGGACTTTTAAGGGAAACTATTTCTTCTTAGATGAATATCTAACCTTATTTCAAGAAGAATCAAGAAGGGTGGAATTGACCAAAGTTCTCAAACAAGGGGTGAAGGTAAAAGAGTGTGGTTGCAAAATGGGAAATTTATCATCACCTATATTTGTCCCAAAGCATAATAAAATAGTGAGAGAATAGAAAAATAAAAGAAAGGTTAATAATGACAATTCAGTATGTAAGAAGACAAGAATGGGTGAGAAAGGTAAAATTTTATACTTGAACATTTTTCCCCAAGACAAGTAGAAAGTAGGGCCCCCAAGAGTACTTAAAACTACTGTGTTGAAACTGTAGAGGCTGCCCATGGATAAGGGGAATTGAGTTAGGTCCTATTTCTAATTGAATAAACATAATATGTCTCATAGGAACTCATGAGCATGATGGGTGCAAGAAAATTATTTTTGAAGGCTTCACTAAATTTATAATCTACAATGATGTAGCTAGTAATGGCAAGGGGTATGGTGGCATAATGGTCTTAATAAAAAATCATGGGGAATAAATATTCAATTGGAAAAAATAATGCATCTAGTTTAAAAAAAATAGAATGAAAGACACATCAAAATTGTAGCACATGTTGTTTTTTCCCTTAATAGTTTGAAGTGTATATAAGAATGTGTTACATTGTAAGGACCCTTTGTAATGCTAAAAAATATATTCCATCTTTCTCATAGCAAGGAGAAGTTCTTATAATGGATAACTTTAATGTGAGGATAGTGAATGAACAAACTTACATATTATACAAGGAGGATAACAATCCTTTATGGCATATGTAAGAAGTAATCAAAATGGTCAAGGTGTTTTGCAGATAACAAGGGTATTAATCTTTTCAATGAAGAATTACTTGTTATTTGTAATTGTATGGGGAAAGAAAGAACTCTAGAAATTGTACTAGAAAGAACTATAATGGAGTACATGTTGTTGATTATACTATTTGGTCACAAATCTTGATTGGAAAGATTGCAAAGGTTGTGATTGAAGACATCCTTGATGATTTAATGCTTGCAGCCCATGATAATGAGATAGGAAACATTTCAGATTGAGATAAATGAAATTAAAAATGTTGTAAGTCAAGAAGATGTGCACATAAAGTTAAATTCCATATAATGTGATTTTAGGAAAATTTAAATAATGTAGGATATGTTCCATTTAAAAAAAAATGCACAAACAATTCTTTTAAAACGATATAAAGAAATCAATGGTGGGATGCCAATTTTTTTTCTTCCTACTATAGCTATTAGTTTTGTAAGAAGGCATGCATGGTGAGAGAAATTCAACGTGGCAGGCAATGTTTAATAGTTGTGACCTCAAAAGAAGTAGAATTGCGACCATAAAAAAGGAGGAGAGGGAAGCTTCCTCATACTTTTAGAGGCTTTTCCTCATAAAGGATATGCTAACATAATCAACTTTTTGTTACCTTATCTCACAAGTTCCTTTATCTCTTGAAAGTCTTAATAAAAATATTTTAAATGACATATAGAAAATGTATCTTCACATGGATAAAAGAAAATTCTTAGTCACATATTAGGGTCCAAATTCCAACTTGGCATAAAGTAACAAGTAGTGCTCTATTTCAAGGTAAATACATTTGACAATTTTAAAATAGTACACTACTGGTTGGTCTAATGCTTGTTTCTAATAGATGGCTAGTGGTACAATAATAGTGAGTAGTGTTACACACAATTTTAAATGGTGTGCTCATTATTGATCTATCATTAAATCAAATAGTTTTGAAAGAGAATAATCTAGGTATTCAGAAACCTCTATGTTATTTCTTAATTTTTATCACACCTCTTACATTTATTTTCTTATAATCATCGTTGGAAATTGGTTCTCCAAACTCGTTGGATTCATTAAAATGACAAAGAACACCATATTATTACTACAATAATAAAAAATAGGATTACTAGAACCTAGATGAGTAGAGGTGCCATTTCATTCATGGTAATCTCAAGGAATGGTGTGGCTATTACCTCTACTCTCCTCTTATTGATTGAAACCAATAAAAAAAGTATTGAGAGACTCTAGTAGGGAATTTCTACAATGAATGTGTAGGAAAATTTCTTTGGTGGTATATGAGATAAGTATCTATCATATTTATTAATTAATTTCTACTACTCACATACACCAACAATCACCTAGAGATTTCCCCTCCCTAGGTGCACACTAAAAGGCTTCAAAAATATTCTTCTAGCTAACAATTTTTTCAATTCCATTCCATAAAGTTTCTCCTTTTCTTTCTTTTTGAATGACTCCTCTAATTTCTTGACATGATGTGGAGATTAATTATGATAAGGCCCAATTCATACTATGGTGGGATGGTAGAATTTGGTATTTTTTTTCTAAAGATATTAGTAGTGTAAGAATGTATGCATGTTTCATATCCCTCGCTTCATCTAACTTTTTTACCTTGGAAAATTTGTCCTTTATAAAATTGTGGCAATGGAAATTGTACTCCCTACTTGGAGATAGTACAATACCTTGCTTAATTTGGACCTAGATTTTGGTACCCTTGCATTAAATACCCTTTAATTCATCATTAATAGGCCCCTAAGACCCTTTATTTTGGATCTTGGGGCTTATTTTAACTAAAAAATCAACAAAATCATCAAAAACACTTAAATTTCTAACAACCCACCCCAAAAATCTAGGATGGGACTCATATGCCACCTTGGGCATATGAGTCCCCCTAGGTGGGACCCATATGCCAAAGGTGGCGTATGAGTCCCATTTGGGGGTTTTTTAGCCCTTTGAGTGGGAAATTCAACTTTTTAATTCAATTTTTTGGTTAATGTTGGCTTTTGAGATCTGAATAACAATAAATTAGGTGAAAATTCCTATATAAGCAAGCTTCTAAGTCATTATTTCATCTAAGAAAGAATTTTAGGAGAGAAATTTCAAGATTCAAGCATTCAAGAGCATTCAAGCATTCTTCACAAGAGCATTCAAGAGCAAATTATCAGCAAAGTTGAAGTCTTGGAGCAGCATTAAATTTTTTTTGCAAGTATTCAAGCTCACTTTCATTCAAGATCTAGCATTTTCAAGGGTTGATTATGGTTGTCTATGGTGAATCATGATGGATTCTAGGTTGGGGAGATGCAACTAGCCATCAAACCAAGCCTAATGACTTGTCTCCTAAGTGATCACATCCTCCATTATCATTATACATTCAGCCTAAGGTACATATATCATTAGGGCTCATCTTGAGTGATTAGAGATCTCTTATTGTGAGTCATTCATAGCTCTGTTTCATTCTTGCATCTCATTCTAGCACAATAGAATAAGGTTGCATTGAATTTTAGATTTCCTAATCTTAGACACACTTAAGGTTAAGGTCACATTTGCAGTCAAGTTTCATTATTTCAATCAAGGTTTAATTACCAAACTAGGGGTTTGACTGAGGAAAACCCCCATAAGAAATCAAGTATATATCATTTCTTGCAGGTATTTTTGCAAGTTTGGATCCGAAAACCAGTTTGGAAGGCAAGAGCAGAGATTGGAGCACAAATCCAAACTTCAAATTCTTGAAAATGTGGAACAAGATTGATATGCAAGGAGTAGCGTAGGAGTCCCACTACAGGAAAAAATTATAGATTTTAGCAGATCTTGATTCTACAGTGTTAGGAACCTGTTCCAGAATAGAAACCCTAGTCTGGGACTGATACACCAAAAGTGGCATATGAGTCCCAGTAAGCAAAATTTTAGGATTATCAATGTTTTTGAGCTTATTCTTGTCTTCTTCAAGTTTCCAAGTGCACACCTCTAATCTTGCAGTTCTCTGTTTTGATTTACATGCTTTTCTAGGTCATTTAGTGAAAGTTTGCATTGTATTCTAGGTTTAAGCACTAGGTCTTTCATTTCATTAGTCTTTCCAAGCCCTAGCTTGGTAGTGAACCCTACTTTATCTTATAATCATATGGTAGGACAACCCTATTGCAAGATCTCTTTCTCCTTTGCATACATAAAATTGGGATCTCTAGGGATTTCCTTGAATGAAATAATCAGGAAATGTGTTGAACCATAAACAATCATGAACATAAAACCACATTTTTAGTTTTTTTATTTTGGTGAACCTACATTTAGAACATCATAATTTTGATTTCAAGTGCATTCTCATCCTAGATCTTGCTTGCATAATTAATATTGCATTAGGGTTTACATTAGTTAATTGGCATTCTAGGGTTTTCAATTTTTGCATTAGTGAAAGTGCATATAGTTTGCATTTTTGCATCTCAAATCATTGAAAATCATCTAAAATCTGTATTTTCACTTAGGTTATAGATCATACAAATGAAAAAGCATAAAAATCACTTAATTTTTTTTGAAAATATTGAAAAAACCCTCACTGGGACTCATACGCCCCTCTAGGCGATTTAGTCCCAGTATAGATTTTGAACTGCATTTTCCAAAATTTTAAACTCTGTTTTTGTGCTCCTGTTTGTTGTTGATAACTTTTTGTTTTAGATTACAGAGTTTTTGTTATATTTATTTCATTGCATTTAGCTTAAATTGAATTTGCATCTATCTTGCATTTGGTATCCTTTACATGATAATTTCTACTTGGTGTCCTATTGCTAATACTATAGCAAAACAAAGTTTGAGACACATGTCATCCCATGATAGCACAATCATCGTGGATCTTGGGTTGTCTAGCTCTTTCACTACTAGTGTTAACACTAGTTCACTAGGTATGGACCATACCCTTAACACTTCATTGCCTTCAAGTACTGTAACGCATGTTGAGACAATGGCTACTAGTGTCCCAAAAGAAAACATAATCCAAATCCATGAAGACTTAGCAAACCTACAAAATCAAATAATTAATGAAAACATTTCAACCACTTCCATCCCTACAATAGATAATATACATCGCATGATTGAAAGTGAAGAAGGAGTTGATCTTATGCATAACATAATTCAGATTTTTGGGCCACGTCTTACCTCAACCACTAGTTGTCCTTTACCCTCAAACAATGTCACAAGCCAAGTAGGAATTCAAATTCCTCCTCTCACAACAATTTCCTCTATTCCTATCTATACCAGCCCTCAAGTCACAACAACAATGCAACCGACTAGTAATGTACTTCTTTCCTTGGGTATTTTCACTAGCATCCCTAGTACTTTTGTGGCATCACACATCATATCTCCTATCACCTTACCACCTATAATCATTCCATTCACTTGCCCCTTGAACACATACACCTCTTCACCTTTTTTGCCTCCATATCATAATACAAGCAATCACCCTCTCATAAATCAACTTTTACAAACTATTTCATCCCTTTAAAAATAAGTCTCCACCATTAATCAAAATCAAAACGGCCCACCTACATATTATGTCAAAATTAATCCCTTGTCCTTGGAGATATTATGAACAATGATGCCACAAGGTGTAGAAGTGCCTAGATTCAAGAAATATGGGGGAAAAGGAGATCCTTCTAACCATGTTTCCGCTTATACCGCCTTATGTAGTGACTTTATTCTTGACCATAAACTCTTGGCTAAGCTTTTCCCGAGGTCCTCGAAAGATATTGCCTTAGAATGGTTTTCGTCATTACCGAACAACTCAATTCTTTCATTCAATGAAATTGTTGAAGCATTTATCAACCGTTTCCAAGTTCATATGACCCCTAAGATGACCTTGGACGATTTGATGAGATATAAGAAAAAAGAAGAAAAGATTATCAATTTTATCTCACACTATCAATCGCTTTATTCCCAAATCAATGTCAAGGTTCTCGACCTTCACCTTCAAAAGATGTTCATAGAAAGTTTGCAAAGTAAGATACAAGATAATCTTACCATAATTAAATTCCCCTCCTTCATGCACTTAAGTACTATGGGCTCTGTGATTATCAAAGTTCAGTTAGTAGTCGAGATGCAAAACCCACTTTTAGCCGTATTTAGTAGTCTGGGTTTGCAAACCAAAACAATTCTCAACCTTTTAGAAAATATAATAATGGCTCCCTTCAATTCAATCCCCCTCAACAAGCAACTCAACATGTCGATAACCAAGTAGCCGCTATTAAAGAAGCGATACCATTTAGCTATGGGGACCCGAAAAGACAATTCACTCCCTTACCTAATACCCTTCATAACACGATGTCACAACTCCTAGAACAGAAGATGATTACCTTGCCTCTCATTAAAACTCTTGATCCTTATAAACCATTACTTGCAAACTATAGACCAAATTCTTACTATCATTATCACCGACAAAATGGACACGATATGGAACATTGTAAGCATCTTAAACATCTTGTGCAAGACCTTATTGATTCCAGTTAGCTTTTTGTGAGGTGTTAATGATCAAGGAAATAAGTTTGTTTCCCCTCCTAACCAAAACTTAGAAATATTTACCAACCCCATGCCTAATCATAATATTTCATTTGTCAAAGCTAGTGAAACTAAAAAGAATGATGTGATGAATGTTGACACAGATGATAATAATGATATTGTTCAACATGATACTATAGATACCGATCCTATGGATGATATGGTAGGAGTGATAGATGTTATACCTCATAAGGGCAGAACTAAAAAGCTTCTTGGGATTACTTTCTCCTCACGAGATATACTTAAACATGCACCTGATGGTCCTCTTTACATAGCTAACTGAATCTATGACAAGCCCACCAATGAGATATTAATAGATCTCGTCTGTGGAGAGAATGCAATCACTGAAGAATCCTTACTTGTGCATGAGCTCTATCAAGAAATATATGATAAATCAAAAGCATGGATCAAGACGCATAATGGTTTTTCTTGCCCTATGATGGGATCGATCACCCTTCCTTTATAAATAGGACTGAAAACATTAGATGTCTCACTCTCCATTATACCTTGGGCATATGAGTCCCCCTAGGTGGGACCCATATGCCAGAGGTGGCATATGAGTCCCATTTGGGGATTTTTTTAGGGTTTGAGCGGGAAATTCAACTTTTCTTCTAGATTCCTAAATATACTTAGAAATGCATAAAAACATAAAATAAATGATTAAGGACAAAGCTAAGGTAGAAAAATCAACTCACCTAATGTTGTAGCTCACCTCGAGCTACCTCCTCCTGCAAAAAATCTAGTCTCGAAGGCTCGTACTTTCGTTAGCTCAACATCTTTAGTCACTCTCCACCAAATCAAGCTACAAGAAGGTAAAAGACAAAATAATTAGAAATTACGTCACTTTTTACTCTTATATATGTTAAAACTTAGGGTTTTACTATATTAGGGTCAAAAGTACCTTTTTCACTCAAGCTAACATACCAAGAGCTAGAGAACTCCATTTTCAATGCTGTTTATTGCGTTAGAATCATGATTCCACTCCAGTCCTCATCATATGTATATCATTATCCAGTATGGTACCTTTAAATACCCGGTGATACGACTTACCTTATTCGATGTGGTTAGACTGCTAACTTGATTCCACTTCCGTAAAGAAAGTAGAATCAAGGGGGGCATACATCTAACCTTAAATTGTATTTCTAGAAGAAGCTAGATAAAAGGATTTTTGGACAACTAACAAATTTGTGTTGTAGGATACAGTTCCTAACATTGTGGTTTTGCAGATAGCTATAGTGGGGGCTTCATTCTCCTGTGTTGTGAATGAACCTATATGAGTATCCTTTTATGAAGCAAAGGTTATTGTTTAGATTCCTTTAGCTTACATATGCATGTGGAGTCATATGGGAGCTAAAGTGGGGGCTAAATGTGGCAACATAAATTGTACTCCCTTCTTGGAGATAGTACAATCCCTTGCTTAATTTGGACCTATTTTTGTACCCTTGAATTAAATACCCTTAATTCATCATTAATAAGCCCTTAATACCCTTTATTTTGGATCTTGAGGCTTATTTTAGCTAAAAACTTGACAAAATCATCAAAAGCACTTAAATTTCTAACAACCCACCTCAAAAATCTAGGGTAGGACTCATATGCCACCTTGGGCATATGAGTCCCCCTAGGTGGGACCCATATGCTAGAGGTGGCGTATGAGTCATATTTGGGGATTTCTTTAGGATTTGAGAAAAAATTCAACTTTTTAATTCAAATTTTTGGTTGATGTCAAATATTTAGATCTAAATAACAATAAATTAGGTGTAAATTCCTATATAAGAAAGCTTCTAAGGCATTATTTCATCTAAGCAAGCATTTTAGGAGAGAAATTTCAAGATTCAAGCATTCAAGAGCATTAAAGCATTCTTCACAAGAGCATTCAAGAGAAAATAATTGACAAAGTTGAAGTCTTGGAGCAACATTGAAGTGTTTTTGCAAGTCTTCAAGCTCACTTTCATTCAAGATCTAGCATTTTCAAGGGTTGAATATGGTTGGCTATGGTGACTCATGATGGATTCTAGGTTGGGGAGATGCAACTAGCCATCAAACCAAGCCTAATGGCATGTCTCCTAAGTGATTCAATCCTCCATTATCATTCTACATTCAGCCTAAGGAAGGTACATATATCCTTAGGGCTCATCTTGAGTGATTAGAGATCTCTCATTGTGAATCATTCATATCTATGTTTCATTCTTGCATCTCATTCTAGTAAAATAGAATAAGGTTGCATTGCAATTCAGATTTCCTAATCTTAGACACACTTAAGGTTAGGATGCATGTTCACATTTGCATTCAAGTCTCATTATTTCTATCAAGATTTAAATACCAAACTAGGGGTTTGATTGAGACAAATCCCCCATAAGCAAATCAAGTATATATTATGTCTTGCAAGTATTTT
>VDFB02214648.1:0-14181 GCA_007258455.2 Sequoia sempervirens | reverse complement strand
CTTCAAGTCCTCCACATGGTCCTCTCTTTTCTTTGAAAACTCCGTCAGATCATCCATGTAGATGATTATACATTTTCCAATCAAATCTCGGAAGGCGATGTCCATGGCCCTCTGAAATGTGGCTCCTGCGTTAATTAGCCCGAAGGGCATTCTTTTATAGGCGAAGGTTCCCCATTTAGTGATGAACGTTGTTTTCAATCTGTCCTCATACTCCACTAGGACCTGGTTATACCCCAAATATCCGTCCAAGAAGGACATCATTCGCGAGCCATTAACAATCTGTAGTACTTCATCAAGCGATGGCAGAGGGTAATTATCCTTTTCGGAAGCTCTATTCAAATTCCGGAAATCCACGCATAGCCTGATTTCTCCGTTTTTCTTCCGCACTGGGACAAGATTGGCGACCCACGTTGAGTGGCGCACTGGGAAAATGATTCCTGCTGTCAATAATTTCTTGACTTCCTAGTGAATCAGTGGTTCTAGCAATGGATTAATTGGTCTCTGGCGCTGCCTGAAAGGCTTGCTTTCTGGCTTGAGCGGAATTGTATGCGTGATAATAGAAGTATCATAGGTCTTCAGGTCTTCGTAGCTCCATGCTATGACGTCAGGGAACTGTCTCAAACTCTGAATAATTCCCATCTTTTCTTCAGGCGTGCAAGTCTTCCCTATGCATACATTTTTAGCTTCGCGCTCTGCTCCTAGGTTCACTTTTTCATACTGATCACCTTCAATCCTTTGGCTTTTCATCTGATCAATTTGATCCTGATCAAATACTCTTTCTAATTGTATCATCCCCCTTGGAATGATATTCGTCCTCAGGTTCAGTATGCCATCCTCATCAAATTCGGCTTCCTTCTGAGTTTCTTCTTCATCAATAACTTGTGCTGCAAAAACATCGGAATTTGTTAAAAATTCACGGATGTGGTCGTCATCCTCAAAAACCTGGAAGTTTGTAATATTATCCGGAATGGATGGTAGGGATGACAGCTCCACCGTGAACTGACTTATGCCATCCATGGCTAGCGGCTCCAGTGAACTGGCTGCTTGTGCCAAGGAATTTGCCACTTGATTATTCGTTCGGCTCATGGACTGAATATTGAAAGCATCAAAGCTCTCGACAATATCCCACACTCTGTTGCGGTAGCAAGTCAGTCTCTTATTGTGGCAAACATATTGCTTCTTTATTTGCTTCACGACTATTTCCGAGTCTCCAAGAGCATACAACACTCTTGCTCCTTTTCTAAGTGCCAGGAGTAACCCATGAATCAGAGATTCATATTCTGCTACATTGTTTGTACATGGGAACTCCAATCTGTGAGCAGCAAGATAGACCTCTCCCTTTGGACTGATCAACTCGAAACCAACTCCAGCTCCTTTCTTCAACTGGGATCCATCAAACTTTAAGATCCAGACTTGTTCTTGCTGTGAAGACTGTGGAGTTTGTGAGCTTTCATTTTCTCCTTGATATTCTTGCTCGGATTCCACTTCCTGTATTCTTACTGAAGAAAAGCCATCGATGTGATTGACTTCTATATGATCTGAAAAACTTGATGTATGTGGGATACTTCTTTGTACTTCTCTTATGGCTGTATGGCACATCTTGCAAATGAACTCTGAATGGGCCGTGTTATGCACTCGGCACCAATTTGGCAACAACAGATCTTGAATCTGAACATCTTCTTGTAATTCCATCTTCATTTGGACACTCTTCCAAACAAAGTTTCTAAAGCTTTCAAACATTCTTGCATCACTATCCTGGGAGCCCTCTCCCCTTACATCAGTGGAATCAATCATTTGATTATTTCCCTGGATTGATTCATGTAGCATGAGAACTTCATTTGTTTTAGGCCTATAAGTGCCTAAATCTGTCTCTAAAAACAAGATCTCATTATGCTCTCCATACTCAGTAATCATTAACCTGAGCCTTGGGGTGCTGTCAATCCGTATCTGGTTTGGGACTCCTTTCCATGGCAACCACATATGGGAAAAGTCTGTAGCAATGTACCCGTTCAGTCTTCTTGCCCAGTCTCTGCTCAAGAGCATGCCATATCCGTTAGGAATATCTACCACTGAAATATCTATGCAGCTTTGTATCCTTGGGTCTGCAGCTAGCTGCATGTAGATATTGTTTAGTTCTCCCATGACTGGGACTTCTGTTTTGTCTAACTGCGTGACCTTCTTGTTGGTTCTTGCAGGTACAAGTCCCAACCTGTGGCAGATCGCGAGTGGCATCACGTTGCTTGAAGCACCGGAATCCACTAGATAGTTGTGTAGCATTTTACCAAATATCCTGACTGACAGTAAAAATGGGGCAGGTTCATCTTTTCCCTGGTAGAAGACTACCGGATGTTTGTCCCGCTTATTGGTATCTTGATTCTTCTCTTTCTGATTCCTAGGCACAATGTCCTGCCTTGGCAGGGTATGCGGTTGTTCATTTGCCAAGACTTCTTCTTGAAAAATATCCGTGTCCATAAGGACTTCTTCTGGTGACATATCCTTTTGTTTTGAACTCCCAGGCGATGCCTGGGTCATCTCTTCAACACCAGAAGGCTGTTGCGGAACATTAGACATATTTGCCGTCACTTCTGACTCAGCAATGTTAGTGTTTGCTGGAGCATTGGGTACTCCTCGGTTTGGTACATTTTGTGGAACATTTCTTGGAACAGCAGCTTCGGTCAAGCTGCTCAAAAGTGTTTCCCGAATCTCAAGAATTCTCATTAGCTCAATCAAAGGCAAGCTGACCTTCATTCGTTTGAATTCATCTAACACATATGAGCTCAACCTCTTTAGCTCTTCCCGGGGACGATCTCTTGGCTGAGCTTGAACTTGTTCTACTTGTGGGTTTACTTGTCTTGTTTGTCCCGCTTGAGGAGCAGTAGCTTGTCTGGTTTGTTCGGTTCTTGGAGCGATAACTTTCCTTGCTCCACTTATCTGAGTATTCTGTTGGTGGTACTCCGGCGAATCTCTGGGAAGAGACGGCATGTTGGTGGCATTCGGATTCGGCGGGGTTTGAAAATTGTTTGGTGGCACGGATGAAGTTAAAGGCTCATTCTGACGATGATTCCTCTGGTATATCCTCAATGGGTTTCCAGCCGCCTGTTGGAGCACTTCTCTGGTTCCTTCTACTAGCACACTGTCGTATAATGGAGGAAAATTGTAATCATTTGCCGTGGATGGCTGATTATATGGGTCTTGAATTTCTAGACCGCCTTGGTATCTTGGCGCCTCCACTGGGCCATTAGCAGATGCAGGGGGAAACCTCTGATCTTGTTGGTACCGTGGGTATTCCTGTGAAGGAAATCGAACATTTTCAATCACAAGGGCTTGATCATACTTTGGTGCAGGAACTAACTCGTATCCGGTTACTGGAGGATTTTCCGCCTCGGAGTTTCTTCTCTCACTTCTGAAAATATCGGCGGCTACCTGGAACTCCCGACAATGTAGCTCGGAGTGTTGGTCTGTGTTATGTAGCCTGCACCATCCTGATAGTGCTGCCTCAGCTAGGAATACTTTGTTCGCGGGTCGATTGTCAGCCGGTGGATTATCCAAGGGTGATGGCACAGTACCATTGTTGGGTCCAGTATTCCAGGTCTTCTTTTGGAAGCCTGGGTTATTATTCCGGGGACCTTGATAATTTCCTTGATAATTTTGGTTATCCCTTTGATACCCTTGACCTTGACCCTGATAATTACCATGAGGTGCCTGATAACTTCTCTGAAAACTTTGAATTTGCCTGTTTTGTCCCTTCAAATAAGTGACTTCAGTAGATAGCCTTTTGACTTGTTCAATCAAGTCTTTCATTTCATCTTTTTCTTCTTGACTCTGCGTCGAAGTTGACGCGTTCTGGAGATATATGGGTTGAGCTGGTGGTACTTGGGACACAGGAGCCCCAGGATGGATGACCATTTGGTTGCCCATTGAAGGAACTGGGTTTAACATAGGCGTCTGATGAGCCAATGCCCGATTAATATCTTGTATTTGATTTTGGGATGCTGCATTTCCCAAGTAATTGAGCGGACCAGGAGCCATACCTACTCCTAAACCGGTGCTAGCCGTAATTGCCGCAGCATATGCTCCCTTCAGATCTGCTGGGAGTGGATTGGTGGACTTTACAAACATGGCCGTAAGGCGATCCAAAGCCTCATAATAAATCGGCAATGCTGCTGCATTGTCTAACAGGTAAGGATCTCTTAGCCTTGTGTAGGCTTTGTGGAATCTGTTATTGAATGTACTGATAGGCTCGTGTTCTTGTCTCTTGATTTCCACAAATTGCCTATATAAATCGGATGGAGCAATAGGTGGCCTGAACTTCTCCAAGAAAGCAGTCTTCATCTCTTGCCAAGTGCGGATAGAGTTGGCAGGCAAATGGATATACCAATAGGAGGCCTCCTCGTCGAATGTGTAGGGGAAAAGCCTACAGGCAACGTCCTCTTCTTGGATATCTCTATTTTGGAGAAGATCCTCGAAAAGCCTGATATGTTCGTCTGCGGTGTGGTTCAGGTCACCACTACGGAACTTGGAACAAAAATGTTCCGGATTCTTTGGTAAATCATGGTAGACAGCAAACGTCATGGGTGATGCATCAGCTGGACGCCACGCCATTGGAGCGTTTAGTTGGTTTGGTTGGTTTGGTTGGTTTGGTTGCATGGGTGGAACGGGTTGCACTGGTTGTGTAGCAACTAGAATTGGTTGACAGTCTGGAAAGAGACCAAAAGGAACTCTCTCGCTTGGTGCTTCTTCACTGGACCCAACTGCGCTAGATGATGCCTCCTGCGATGCTTCAGACTTCTTCTTCTGCCTATTCCTGTAGGGCGACAACTCTATAAATTCTTTAAAAGAATTCGGAGTAGATCTGGTAATCCTTCGTAGTCTATCTGCTGAGAAAGAGCCAATTCGATCCAGCGTGCTCTTTAATCTTGTTGAGGTGGTGCAGGAGCTTGGGGCGCAGGGGCTTGTGGTGCAGGGGCTACTTGATTTGCTTGTTGGTTCGCTTGTCGGTTGACTTGTCCGTTGTGTTCTCGTTCAAGAGCTTCAAATCTTTCAACAAGGAGGTCCTGTCGAACGTTGAACTCAATTCGTTGTGCTCTTTCTTCTTCTTCCTCGAGAATAAAACGCATGCGAAACCAATCAGGAGCACTTCTTCTCACTTGCCACGCGAGGCTGAATAGTTCGGTGATGATGTCCTCTTGTTCGTCGTGAAAACCCAGGTTAGGCTGTAACACTGGCTGAGGATCTTGATCAGGTTCAGGAACATTGGCTGGAAGCCCCATTCTTCATCCTACTGTCAACACTTGAGGATGAACCCGTAGCAAATGATCGTTCAATTTCTTCAAACTTTTCTTTTAGGTGATCTATCTTCTGCCTTATCAGATCTTTCTTGATTGCTTCTTCGAATCTTTTTCCTTTTTCCTCTTCTCTAGCAAGGACTTGGCTTGTCTGTCTGAATTGAGCACGATCGGCCTGTGTCTTCCAAGCTAGTGTATATAACTGATCAATAATATCCGTTGGAGGTTGATCTGGTTGTTCAACAGGTACGTGAAAAGGAAACTCATGCGGTAGTACCATTCTGCATCATGCCTACAGCCTGAACTTGTAGTGATGTATCAAAGATTTCTTTTCATACGGCCCCCTCCTTTGACCAATTTCTGTGTCGGCCCTCCTTCTAGCGCCAATTCATGTTGATGATTGTTTTATCATTCACCAAACATCAGAATAAAAATGTCCAAAGACACTCTATCCTCTCTTGAAAAACCACCGCGTAGGCGATTCCAAGGTTTCTTTAGTCGGGTCTCGACGTGTGGATAAGCTCAATGGTCGTTGTGATAATGCTGGTAAAAAACAAGGGGACTTACGTAGAAAGTCTGCACAAGCTAGGGACTTAGGAAATTTATCTTTGTAGGTTCTCAATTAGGTCTTTCAATTGTGGATCTCAAAAAAAATGGCAAAAAGAATAGGGTTCAGAGAATCTAGTCTAAGCCTAGGAACTCAAGAGACAGTAAGGACTCGGTGAAGAGGAATAAACCGCACTTTGTTTCGCCTCCTGCAGGACAACATACGCAAAGTGGGTGCAATCTTCAAGGGGTTTGTGAGAATAATTTTCACACCTCGAATGAGGTTGAAGTTAAGCTTCCACGTTTAAGAGCTCAGGCTAACTTTACAAATCGAATGCAAATCATCCATTCGAAAAAAGTATGAGCTACACTTCACCATCGAATCAATACGATCAATCTCTCATTCAATTTAACAACTTTTCAAAGCAAATTCTATTTAATCTAACTTTAACTCTAATCTATGGCGGAAGGCAATATGTAACCTCGCTTACTATTCAACAATAAGAAGTGATTCAAGGCAAATCATGCTCAAGAGCTTTTATCATTCAAAATAGTCTCAATGCGACAATATACATAATCTGTCTCCACACAAAATAAAAATGAGAGAGCACTAGTTTATATAGAGCTCCAAAAATGAAATGAAGGGCCGAGATTGAAACAAGATCAACGGCCGAGATTATTACAACCAAACCCTAATTAGGGTTTCCCAAAATAACAAGAGTTAACCATCAGAAAACTATCAGAAAAGTGGCAGTTCCAGCTATAATCAAGGAGAGGCGTCCTTATCCATTTGAGTGGCATTATGCTTGGCGAATCTGGACACTACTGCAATGACCTCGTCCATCGTGACAGGCGGCAGCATGCTGATCCGGAATTCAAGTCCGTCCAACTTCTCGGCACATCTAGCAAAAGTACCTTCCCAATCTGCCTCCTGTTTCTCAAAATCCTTTCGAATGGACGAGAGTCTTGCCACTCTCGCAAAGTCCTGTTTCAAGAAAGGTCCAGCGGTCGAGAAGAAAGTTTCTTGAACCTTATGCTTCAATCTCTCCAACTGCATGTCATTCTCCCGGATGACTTCACGGTCGAACACATCAGTAGTTATCATGCAAATCTTCTCCTGGATTTTCCTGACCTGTTCTTCAATTCCAAGTCCATCGACTCTTGCCTTCTCCAAGACTTCTTCTCGTATTGTCACTGCCCAGAACCAGTGATGAAAATCATATGCTGCCCTTGCACCAATCACCTTTTTATCAACCAACTCCTCTCTCGGAGTGCTCTTCAAAACTCTAAGGCTTGGAATAAGCCTTTCTTGCATATCCGGGACACCTTCCCATGTTTCTGCCATATCCATCAATCTGGAAAGAAATGAAGAAGTTCGTCCATAGGCCAATGCCAACTTTTCCATGAACAAGGCCGCTTCCGTGCCTTCACTTGCCATCCAGTCCTGTGCTTCCCTGGCCGTCACCATTCCGTGCTCGACTTCCCTAGTCACCTCCTGTGATGAATTAAGGAGAGGAGGGACGTTTGCATTGCCCTGATCAAGCGGCTGAGTCAAATGCTGTATATATTCTTTGAGACGTTTGACCTCCTTTTTATACTCCTTCTTCTTGGTCACTTCCTTTTCCAGTCTAGCCTTAATGGTCGAGACGGAATTATCTAACTCTTCTACTTCCTGACCTTTCGAGGTCGGACCAAGGTCAACAGTGGTTATTGCATACTCCTGTGGAGTGATTTCGTCCTGTGGCTTGTCCACTGTAGGCACTGCAATGTGCACGGAACGGTTGCCTGTCTCGTTCCTTTGAATGGTGGAGAACTTCTTGGCGGGCTTCTTGACTGCAACCTGCTCTAATCTTGCCAAGAAATCGGCAGTATCATCTTCTTCTTCTTGTTGAGCCTCAGTAGGCACCTGGATCTTCATCCTTTCCAACAGCCAGTCTGGAATGGTCGACTGTTCGATGCCATCCTCTACTTGAACTTCCTCCTCATTCGGAGCATCCACTATCCCTCTGAGGGCGGAAATCATTCCTTCCTCTAAGTCATTGTCCCGGGCTTCTATGTCATTGTCTGAACCTAAAATCTCTGTGCCTGTTGGTGACGCAGGCTCTTCATCATCTAGTTGAATAGGCTCATCATTTACTTCCTGAGCTGCAAGAGGTTGGAGCATCTCGACCAAGGAGTCGTCTATATTGGCCACAAACTGGTCAATGTTCCTGGATGCTGCTGACCGAGAAGGTTCTCCTTTATGCCTCTTGGAAACAGGCTCTGCACTTGGCATTATTTCTTTTCTTTTCTCTCCAATCCTGACCAAGTCCTGATGGGATGCACCAGCATTAGAGGAATATGACTCTGATTCGCTCAACAGATCATATGTGAGCGTGACTCCTTTCTGTCTTAATTCCTGAACATGATAATCGACCCACCACTGAGAATATTTCGTCACTGGCCTCATCAGGGTGGCTAGGTCTGCGTGCTCTGGCTCTGACCATTTTACTGGAGGGAGAGGTCGGCTTTCCTCAAAGCGAGGCTGGACGTGGTTTCCATCATCCTGAAGCTGATCAGGCACTCGACAGAACTCAATTGTTCTCATGAAATCCAAGGACATCCTGGACCACATCTTCCGTCTGACCTCATATTCATCCGCAGCATTTGCCCAGAAATCCTCCAATTCCATCCTGTGCCTATATTTTCTCCCTTCCACTGTCCGGATGTTATGATGTGGGTCATAATTGACCCTGGACTTGTATGCCATGAAAGGATACCATTGGATCTCTAGTCTTGCACTTTCAGCTGCCTGTGCGGATGGACAGTACTCTAGCATGTTCCCGATGAAGAATG
Source organism: Sequoia sempervirens (assembly GCA_007258455.2). Lineage (NCBI taxonomy): Eukaryota > Viridiplantae > Streptophyta > Pinopsida > Cupressales > Cupressaceae > Sequoia > Sequoia sempervirens. Next base: position 5,515 of record VDFB02214648.1, on the reverse strand, counting down.
GGAATGTGACGGACGCCTTCTTGGTCGGCCTCTGAATATTCTGGTACTCTTCTAATTGTCTTAAAACCTCGAGCAATATCATCCGATTAGTCGGATAGATAGGCAATTTATAGGGATTTCCAGTAAATCCCTGGATCCTGATATATGTGAATTTAGGGAACTGGATGAACCAAGACCCATATTTGCTGATAAGACTTTTTGCTTCATGGCTCAGCCTTTGGTGCACTCCTCCCTGAAGCTTTCTGGTGATATGCATTAGGAATGCATCATGCACCCTCCTGAAGTGAGTCTTCTCCTTCAACTGGAGCTGAGGATAGCAGTCGTAAGGCTTGAGCTCGTTCTCCCCGTTGCCAATTTTGCCTTTGCAGATCAATCCTGGATACTTGTATGATCTGGCCAACAGGTATATCACATATGAACTCATGTGAAAAGACTTGGTCTCTTCAAGGTTGATCAGTTGCTCATGGAGGTTGTCACTTATCATCCGTGACCAGTTGAACATTTTGACTCCGGAGGTGATCTCGTCGATGAAATAGTACATCCAGCTCTCAAAGAAGGCGCCTTGCGGATTGCCAGCTATTCTGTTAAGCATCAGCACAATATCTCCGAAATCCTCCTTGAAATCCGTGCGGCGAGGTCTCTTAGGCAACTTCTTGATTGACGGCTTTGGCTTGTCCATCCAAACCTTGTTGACTGTTGTGGCGCACAAATCTGACTTGCTGTCATATAGCATTTTGGCTTCTTCTTTGGTCTTATAGACCGTTCTTGAATGTTCAGGGATGCCAAAGGTCTCCTGGATTGACACTTCGTTCAAGTGTGCCAAGATCCTTCCGTCAGGGGCGATAATCTGTCTTTTCTGGGCATCATAATGGCGAGCACATTCTACCATTAACTCTGCACAATCCATTGCCGGAGGGAATCCAGCTGCTTGGAATATCCCGTTTCTGACCATTCGTCTGGCTATTGCTGTGGGAAGTCCCTTCTGACCGTATACTCTTTGCTTAAATTCGTCAAAATCCACATGTCCGAGGTCAGTGTCCATGACATTCTTCCACTTTGAGATGACCTTGGTCTCCTTCTGAGCACCCTTGTTGGCGAACTTCATTTTCAGCTTCCTGGATAATACTCCTGCCGTGTCCGTCAACCTGCAGTCATAATATTAACATTAATAAAAAGACTTTTAAAATTATTAAAACCTCGTGCCTTGGATTTGAGAATTTGACTTTCAGCTGTTTAGATAATTAATTTGCTGCGAAAAAGCAAGCTGAAAGTGACTTGAATAGAATTGAAAATTTTGCCAGAGCTTCGTCAAGATGACAGTATATGAAAAGATAGCAAATTTAATTGACCAATCACCAAACCTCAGCGAAGGAACGTTAAATGCAAATCAGATTTAAAAATCTGATTTTTTTGAAAAGTGCGCCCCTCTTCAAGAAGAATTCAGCTTTGAATAAATATCTTTTTCTTTTCCCGCGAAAAATTCCTCAACATAACACTGCTTCTCCCTCTGGGAAAATTCGACTTTGCTTATGGACGAATTAATTGCCTGACAATTTCGAGAAAGAATAAATTTCTCTTCAGCTGTGTGTGAAAAAAATGAGTTGCTGAAACTCATTATAATGCTGAGAGATTGAATTCGATTTAGCAACTGCCGTAATCTTTCTCGATCTCGATTTGTTTTTATTTTCCAAACAGGCAACTTTCCTTTTATCTTCCGACAAGGATCAGTCTCGAACTTATCCGGACAAATCTTACTGATCTTCAAAAATTCGATTTTTTTATTTAATGTTTTTGATTTTTCGACTTTTAAATGAAACATTAAATAATTTAATTAAATTCATGGTGAATTTAATTTTTCTTTTTTTGTCGGATCTCATCTCCGCCTGGCGTGCTTTATTTTCGTCCGATTTGTGTCTGGCAATTTTGATTTTGTCCAAGGTATTTTAAGTTTCCAAATAGTTGAAAATCAATATTAAAATATTAAAATATTTCAATTAATTCCAACCCGTTCGTCTTGGACCCATGGCTATCTTGATCTTCCTTCCATCTTTCTTGGCTGAGAGTTTATTTTGCGATCTCGTCCTTAATTTTTTCTAGCCAAACCAAATCTTAAGCCATTCCGTCGAGAATTTCATTGCCAGATCCCTATTTTTCTTTGCCGAGGCGAGATTTTAAGCTTATTTTGCTCTGCCAAAGTCAAATACTTCCTTGCTTAGTCAAATTTTTCTAGGAAAAATCCTTGTCCGAATGTCTTCGTTAGGCGAATTTCCTTGATGTCTGACATATTCTTCCTCCCTTTGGCCAAGGACGACCCTTCCTTTCTCCCTGCCTTGGGCATTTTTCTTGGGTCAAAGTTGACAATTTCTCGACATTTTCTCCATACTTAGGCAAATTTTATCTCTTTTCCTCATCGTGCTAGGCACATTCCGTTTTATTCTTTGCCATATCCTGATAATCTTTAGCACATGTCCTTTCAATCTTGGCATTTGTCCTCTCGAAAGTGTCACAATACTTGGCCAACGTCTTCATTTTTCATCCTTTTAGCCTCTGTATTTAGGCAAATATTCGAACCTCTTCTTAGACTTGGCATTAACACTTAGCCAAAATTCTTATCATCTTAGGCGGACTTTGTAGACATTTTGGACGAAGGTCATGGATGTCCTTGATACTTTGCTAGCTCCTCCAAGCATGTGGCGGACTTTGTAAGTCTTTAGGATGAACTTTTTTGGACGTCCCTCTTTTCTAGGGTGGATTTCCTCAACTTCTTAGCACTTATTCTCATCATTTTATCCCTTTGGAAAAGATTTTCTACCCTTTTAGGCCTTCATACTTAACCAAATTTCGAAATTTCCCTCTTGGTAGGCATCAACACTTAGTAAAATTTTTATTTTCCTCTACTTTACATGCCTAGGCGGACTTTCAATAGCCTTTAGCCAAGTCCCACCTTTCAAGGGCGGACTTCATTAGTATTTTGGACGTCCTTTAAAGTGAAATGGCGGACTTTAAGACCTTTTTGGATGTGCATTTTATGTGCTGGGCGGACTTTGGAAGGGATAAGGATGTGCTACATGATGCAAGGGCGGACTTTGAAGGCTTAGGATGTGCTACATGATGCAAGGGCGGACTTTGAAGGCTTATAGGATATCCCCCTTGGCAGATGGCGGACTTTAGAGCATGCAAGGACATGATTCAAAGGTGCATGGCGGACTTTGAAGCTGATGGGCATATGCATGGCGGACTTTGAAGAGTCCTAGGATGTGCCTTCAAGAAAGCTGGGCGAACTTCAAGACTTCTTTGGACATCCTTCTAAGCTACTGGGCGAGTTCCATGACCTTCCAGACCTTCATACATCTTCCTTCATGGCGAATTTTCCAGACTTGCACAGATTTCTCACAAACTTCACCATTTTAGAACTGATTTTCATGATTTCATCTTCAGATCTGATTGATCTTGAACTGGTTTTGACTGGTTTTCCAGATTTTTGAACGTTTTTTGGCCTGATTTTCATGCTTTTTGAACTTTTTTTGCAAATTTTTCAAAATTTTTCAATTTTTTCATTTTGATTTTCTGAGTTCTATTGAGTTTTTCGAACTTCTGAGTGCGTTTTCAGAACTCGGGACCCTTCTAAAAATAGAAACTTTCCAAAAATAGAAACAGCAACCCTAAAAAATAGGGAACCTTATTTGGTCCAAAAATGCCAAAAATGAAAAATCGAAAAAGCAACTTTTCCTAAAAAATAGGAAGTCTCAGAATTGGCCGAATTTATAGTCGATCTTCGTCTCTTGGGCCTTCTGAGCGCTTCCATGACGTCTACGCACTGATTCAAGCATGGATTCCTGACTTGGCTCGGGTAACTCTCGGCAAACTGACCTGAAACTCTTAACAAAGTGATCTCTCGTAACCGTTGCAAGGAGACAGAACCCTAAAAACTAGCAGGCAACTAGGGGTCCCCATCAGCGATGGGGCGATGTGTGAAAAGGTCACAACAGCGCCCTCATTAAGAAATGTTTTAATTATTTCCTAAGTCAAGCAAGATTATGAGGGGCGCATAATTCAAGTTTGATATTTAATTAAAATGTCAAATCTGGAGCTTTGAAGAGAAAGTACGCCCTCTTGAGGAGATTAGAGATTTTGACCTAAAAGCTGATTTTAGTGTTTCGTGAAGTCAAAACGAAACTTATAAAAAGGAGGCTAGTGCATCATTTTGGGGATCTTTTTTGGAAAATACACTGTTATGCTGCCGGATTGGCTCTGGGAACGCTTCGAGGAATGAAGGCCTCCTAGTTTGGGCATCGCTTCGTGTTTGCAAGACAACATCAAGTTGTGATTCTTAGTCTAGTTTGTGAGTTATTGATATTTGTGCATTGTAATCGTCATTGTAATCCTTTAGTTTCTGATTCTTCATTTTAGAGGTATATTAAAGGTGCATTTTAGTGACAGCAGATTTAATGTTTTGCTCATATCTCAAAAAAGACAAAAAATATAGTTTTGGGTATTGCATCATTAGTTGAGTTTGTAATAGGCGCCAATATTCTCCAGATATTAGAATTTTTAAAGAAGTCTTGAATTTCCTAGAAGAAGTCGAATTTCTGTACTAGGCCGTACCACTGAGATCTGCATTGGAATCCGTGTTAATTAAATTTGCAGTGTTTGGTTCAGTCTCAAGGGTCTATCTTGGTCGCCTAGGTCTTCAGAGTGCTTAGCATTTTATGGCATGTAAATTGGATGATTACTGAGCAAGTTGTGAACATTCTTTGGAACTTGTGAACTGCTGATTGCACATTTAAAGTACAGATCTGACAAAAACCGAATATAGAAATCTGCATTTCTGTTTTGTGGTTGGAACACTGTGATTTCTTAAGGATTGTAATTGATTCTTGGTTGAACGTACTATTTGATAAGCATATGATATCTTGACATTGCAGGCAGTCATAATCTTTGTAAACTGGCAGTAGTACTGACCAGTGTTTAATATTGCTTTGTCATTTCTTGTAATAGTCATTCCTACTTTCAGTTTTAGAGTAAATAGTGATAACTCCGCCCTATGGTCGCTACTGTCCATTCTGGATGAGCAAGCACATTTTGGGTGTCGAGAAGTTTCCTCTTTCAGCATCATTTCTTTCAAGCATTGTTTTGTATTCACTCCGTCATATGGTCGCCCCTCACTCCGTTTTGGATTGGGTAGCACATACTTGGCGTCGAGTTCCTTTTTCAGCATAAGCAGTTTATTTTAGATCCTCTGACCAATGCTCGCCATCATCGGCGCCATTCTGGTTAGAGTTGCTTTCTTGCACGTTTTGGTTTCTTTCTCTAACCTTAACGGGTGCACTGCTTTGTAATCTATTATTTGAAAAACAAAAAAATTTGGCTCGGAATATTTCAACTTCTGGATTTACTGTCAAGTCAGTCGCCATTGCCACCTCTGAAGTTATTGTCACATCTGAACTCACCATTGGTATCGTGACAATTGGAGAAGTGTTTGTCATCATCGCTCCTGTAGTTGACACATTGAGTT
>VDFB02214647.1:0-22566 GCA_007258455.2 Sequoia sempervirens | reverse complement strand
TTCAAGAATCAGGAGAGAGCAGGGGTCAGGAGGACATTTCAAGCATGTCAAAGCATTAATTATAATGTGTTGAAACCTATAATGGCATTTGAATTTAATAAGTGTGTTGAAGATGTTACAGGGGTCAAGATTCCTGATAAGGAATCCAGTCAAAATGCAATGTAAGGGGAAAAGTATGTTTTAAGGGATTTGTTTAAATTCTCTTAGGCTTTGAATAGGTTAAATAAGCTTGGATATTAGATATCCAATGGTCTTTAGGTGATAATTATTAATAAATCTCAAGATTGTTATTTTAGAATTTCAAATTTTGTTTGGGCGGGAAAGTAGTTTTTTGAGTTTTAATCACTTTTATGCAACTTAATCAATACCAAACGGTTGGATCAGTTGGGGAAAGGATATACAAAGCCAAAATAATCATTTTTACGGAGGTTGGGCGTTTGGAGCAAGTACTGTACGGACTTTTTTCTGGAAATAGTGAAAAAACACAGTTTTTGGCACTTTTATGGTGTTTTTTTGTTAAATACTTGATCTCTATTGAATCTATGTCCAGTAGGATGCTTTAGGAGTTTTTATTTACATATTTTAACACCATTGAAGGCTCTGAAAGCAGTGATAATTACTTTCTTTGCATTTTATATTGACTGTCCTAAAAAAGAACACAGATTTTTCATTAATTTTGAGGTTTTTCATGGATGATTGATCCATTTCAAGGTAAAATGCTGCTGTGACCTATGAAATGGATCATTCCTAACATTTATCATACAGATTTAACCAACTAATGTGCAGGAAGGAAGAATATCAGGGTGTACACCAAGTTGTCAAAGGGAAAAGTGCTTGAAGATGGAGGCTAGGGTGTAGCAGCAGAAGATCTGCCTTAATGAGGGGCATGTTTTTGAGTTTGGATCAACTAAATATGTTGTCCTAATGGTGTAGAGTCAATGATCAAGTTCTGGAAGTGATTGGAGGGTTAGTTTTCAAGAAGCCCTAGTTTTTGAGGCAAGCTGAGGAGGGGTTTGTGCTGGAGCGTGATAGATGTGTCATAGAGGGATAAAAATTTGGATTCCTTGGTTTTGAGTCATTTTAGGATACTGCTGAAAGTTTCATGGTCAGGGGACAAATTTAAAGAGGGGTTGCTTTGTAAAAGTGGGCTAATTAGGCCTAGTTTTTGAGGAGACAGCAGATTTTGGAAGGGTTTGTCTAAAACAAGTGATACCAAGGTTTGGATATGTTGTTTGTAATCACAAACCACACTTGAAACAGTCATTAGATTTGGGGTTCCTTTGGAAAGTTTGAGTGCAAAGTCAAAAAATCACTACAGGAGGCCTAGTTGGGCTAGTAGCCTAGTTAAGGTGAAAAATTGGTTTTGTGTCTAAGTCAGAGGGTTGGGCTTTGAAATCATTTAAAACAAGTTTTTTTGGGTCTCTTAAGAGTGTTCCTAGGGTTTGGGTCCATAAAGAAGGCAAATAAATCATGAATGCTAAGGTGAGGCCTTATATCCATGTTGGTGCCTAGTTGAAAGGTTGAGAGTGAATCATTGTTAGTCTTGTAACTTGGTGTTTCTTTCAAAGTCCCTGACCCTCTACATCTGAGTGGTATCAGAGCAGTGAGTAGGTTCTTGAGGGATTGGAGAAATAGCAATGGCACCAAAAAACCAATTGGCAAGAGAGTTGGAAGAGTTGAAGGAGATCTTGGAGAGGGAGAGAAGAGAAAGAAGGGAACAAGAAGCAGCAAGAGCAAGAGAAGAAAGACAATGGAGAAGAGAGAGAGACACTATGCAGGAAAGGATCAATAACCTTGAGAGGAGTAGGAGGAGAGAAGACCAAGAAGACCAAGAAAACAATGAAGAGGATGAAGAGCATGTGAGGGTAAATCAGGAACAGCAAGCTGATGATACAGAGGACCCTGAAGAAAGGAGGTTAGTGAGGTTATTGAAGGTAGTACAGGATCATGGAGGGAAGAGTCACATAGACTTACCTATCTATCAAGGGAAGATGGATAGTGAAGAGGTATTGGGATGGCTTGATGCCATGGAAAACTACTTTGAATTTGAGGAGATGGATGAAGAAAGGAAAGTCAAGTTTGCTAAAACCAAGTTGAGAGGCACAGCATTGACATGGTGGACAAGTTTCCAGAATGATAGGATGGCTAGAGGATTGGCAAAGGTCTCTACATGGTCAAGGATGAAGAGTTTGGTCAAGGAGCAGTTTTTACCATCTGATTATACCATTCATGTGAAAAGAATGAGGCAGAATTTAAAGCAAAAGGAATTGGATGTGATGTCCTATACTGAGCAATTTCACAAGCTTAGTATTAGAGGAGGATATGAGGAAGAAGATGAGAAGATAGCCAGATACATCAATGGCTTAAGGTACAATCTGCAAGATGAGATTGGTTTGCAATTGCCAAGAACATTGGGAGAATGTTTCCAGTTGGCCATTAGAGCAGAAGAAAAGGTGAAAAGGAAGCAAGAAAGATCAAACAATGGTGGAAGAGGAGGTAGTTCAAACAGGGGCAGAGGTAATAGAGAGCAAGGACAAGGTAGTAATGATAAAAGCAGCAATGACAAGGGTAAGGAGATATTTTCTGATCAAAGAGGTGGATACACTCCAAGAGGAGGAGGCAGATTTGGACAAGGTAGAGGACCATTCACAGGCAGATGTTTTAATTGCAATGAACCAGGGCATCCTTCTTTCAAATGTCCTAAGTGGGAACAAGTTGATAAAGGCAGAGAAAGGAGAGCTACCTTGGTGCAAGAAGAAGAAGATAAGAAGGAGGAACCAAGAACACTCATGGCAGACCCTGTGACTGATGGTGAGTTTCTCATGATCAAGCAAGGAGAAAGGCTTCATCAAGAACCAAAGGTAACTATTTTCAAAACAAATTGTCTCAGTCATGGTAAGATATGCAGGTTGCTTATAGATTCAGGGTCACATAGCAATTTAGTTTCAGTTGATATGGTAACCAAGCTAGGGATTGAAACTTTTGATCATCCTACTCCCTACAAGGCCACTTGGGTAACTCAAGGACAGCATGTAGAGATTGGTAAGAGAGCTTTTGTTGATTTCTCAATTGGTTCATATCATGATAGGGTGCTTTGTGATGTTATTCCTATGACTTGTGGTCATATTATCTTGGGAAGGCCATGGCAGTATGTTAGAAGAACTTTGCATGATGGTTTTCTTAACACCTATTTGGTTCACAAAGGAGATGTTAAATATCAGTTGGTTCCTTTGCCTTTGGAGCAGTCAAATGAAAGTTTTATGATCTGTTTTGAGAAGCATTTGCAGGTAAATGAGCAGGGTAAAATAGGGGAAGACATTGGTAGGTTGAAAAAAGACAAGTTGCAGCAGGGTTGTGAAGAAGACAGTCCTAAAAATCAGAATTTGTGGGATTTGGATAGTATCAAGGTTGGAGGCATTGAATGCCCTATAATTGAGCATGATAGTGATGGTATCTTTTCACAAGGAAATCAGGGGAATAGAGGCAGAAACAGGGCACAAAATCAGACTGAGTTCAAGCAGCAAAAAGGACAAAGAAAACAGATTTTTGGCTCTCACATGATGAATATCAAGAATGCAGATTGGCAGAAGAGAAAAACAGTAACTTTAGGGGACTACCTGCCTTCTCATTGGAAGATGAAAGCACATATGAGCAAGAAATTTCTTAGTGGCAACACATGGGATACTTCTTGGGACAAGAGTTCTTTCTTTCCTAGGGAGAATGGTGCAGGAGCACCCAGGACCTTCAGGGAACACTTCAAGAATCAGGAGAGAGCAGGGGTCAGGAGGACCTTCCAAGCATGTCAAAGCATTAATTATAATGTGTTGAAACCTATAATGGCATTTGAATTTAATAAGTGTGTTGAAGATGTTAAAGGTTTCAAGATTCCTGATAAGGAATCCAGTCAAAAATGCAATGTAAGGGGCAAAGTATGTTTTAAGGGATTTGATTAAATGTTCTTAGGCTTTAGATAGGTTAAATAAGCTTGGATATTAAATATCCAATGGTCTTTAGGTGATGCCTATTAATAAATTTCAAGATTGTAAAATTCAGATTTTTGAATTTCACTTTGGGCGGGAAAGTAGTTTTTTGAGTTTTAATCACTTTTATGCAACTTAATCAATACCAAACGGTTGGATCAGTTGGGGAAAGGATATACAAAGCCAAAATAATCATTTGTACGGAGGTTGGGCGTTTAGAGCAAGTACTGTACGGACTGTTTTCTGGAAATAGTGAAAAAACACAGTTTTTGGCACTTTTATGGTGTTTTTTTGTTAAATACTTGATCTCTATTGAATATATGTCCAGTAGGATGCTTTAGGAGTTTGTGTTTACATATTTTAACACCATTGAAGGCTCTGAAAGCAGTGATAATTACTTTCTTTGCATTTTATATTGACTGTCCTAAAAAAAGAACACAGATTTTTCACTAATTCTGAGGTTTTTCATGGATGATTGATCCATTTCAAGGTAGAATGCTGCTGTGACCTGTGAAATGGATCATTCCTAACATTTATTATACATATTTAACCAAATAATGTGCAGGAAGGAAGAATATCAGGGTGTACACCAAGTTGTCAAAGGGAAAAGTGCTTGAAGATGAAGGCTAGGGTGTAGCAGCAGAGGATCTGCCTTAATGAGGGGCATGTTTTCGAGTTTGGATCAACTAAATATGTTGTCCTAATGGTGTAGAGTCAATGATCAAGTTCTGGAAGTGATTGGAGGGTTAGTTTTCAAGAAGCCCTAGTTTTTGAGGCAAGCTGAGGAGGGGTTTGTGCTGGAGCGTGATAGATGTGTCATAGAGGGCTAAAAATTTGGATTCCTTGGTTTTGAGTCATTTTAGGATACTGCTGAAAGTTTCATGGTCAGGGGACAAATTTAAAGAGGGGTTGCTTTGTAAAAGTGGGCTAATTAGGCCTAGTTTTTGAGGAGACAGCAGATTTTGGAAGGGTTTGTCTAAAACAAGTGATACCAAGGTTTGGATATGTTGTTTGTAATCACAAACCACACTTGAAACAGTCATTAGATTTGGGGTTCCTTTGGAAAGTTTGAGTGCAAAGTCAAAAAATCACTGCAGGAGGCCTAGTTGGGCTAGTAGCCTAGTTAAGGTGAAAAATTGGTTTTGTGTCTAAGTCAGAGGGTTGGGCTTTGAAATCATTCAAAAAAAGTTTGTTTGGGTCTCTTAAGAGTTTTCCTAGGGTTTGGGTCCATAAGGAGGCAAATAAGTCAGGAATGCAAAGTTGAGGCTTTATCTTCAAGTTGGTGTCTAGAGGAAAGGTTGTAGATGAACCATTGAAGTTTGATAATTTGGTGAGTTTCTTGCAAAGATCCCTGACCCTCTGCATCAGAGTGGTATCAGAGCGGTGAGTAGGTCCTTTAGGGATTGGAGAAATAGCAATGGCACCAAAAAACCAATTAGCAAGAGAGTTGGAAGAGTTGAAGGAGATCTTGGAGAGGGAGAGAAGAGAAAGAAGGGAACAAGAAGCAGCAAGAGCAAGAGATGAAAGACAATGGAGAAGAGAGAGAGACACTATGCAAGCAAGGATCAATAACCTTGAGAGGAGTAGGAGGAGAGAAGACCAAGAAGACCAAGAAAACAATGAAGAGGATGAAGAGCATGTGAGGGTAAATCAGGAACAGCAAGCTGATGATACAGAGGACCCTGAGGAAAGGAGGTTAGTGAGGCTATTGAAGGCAGTACAGGTTCATGGAGGGAAGAGTCACATAGACTTACCTATCTATCAAGGGAAGATGGATAGTGAAGAGGTATTGGGATGGCTTGATGCCATGGAAAACTACTTTGAATTTGAGGAGATGGATGAAGAAAGGAAAGTCAAGTTTGCTAAAACCAAGTTGAGAGGCACATCATTGACATGGTGGACAAGTTTCCAGAATGATAGGATGGCTAGAGGATTGGCAAAGGTCTCTACATGGGCAAGAATGAAGAGTTTGGTCAAGGAGCAATTTTTACCATCTGATTATACCATTCATGTGAAAAGAATGAGGCAGAATTTAAAGCAAAAGGACTTGGATGTGATGTCCTATACTGAGCAATTTCACAAGCTTAGTATTAGAGGAGGATATGAGGAAGAAGATGAGAAGATAGCCAGGTACATCAATGGTTTAAGATACAATCTACAAGATGAGATTGGTTTACAATTGCCAAGAACATTGGGAGAATGTTTTCAGTTGGCCATTAGAGCAGAAGAAAAGGTGAAAAGGAAGCAAGAAAGATCAAACAATGGTGGAAGAGGAGGGAGTTCAAACAGGGGCAGAGGTAATAGAGAGCAAGGACAAGGCAGTAATGATAAAAGCAGCAATGACAAGGGTAAAGAGATATTTTCTGATCAAAGAGGTGGATACACTCCAAGAGGAGGAGGCAGATTTGGACAAGGTAGAGGACCATTCACAGGCAGATGTTTTAATTGCAATGAACTAGGGCATCCTTCCTTCAAGTGTCCTAAGTGGGAACAAGCTGATAAAGGCAGGGAAAGGAGAGCTACCTTGGTGCAAGAAGAAGAAGATAAGAAGGAGGAACCAAGAACACTCATGGCAGACCCTGTGACTGATGGTGAGTTTCTCATGATCAGGCAAGGAGAAAGACTTCATCAAGAACCAAAGGTAACCATTTTCAAAACAAATTGTCTCAGTCATGGTAAGATATGCAGGTTGCTTATAGATTCAGGGTCACATAGCAATTTAGTTTCAGTTGATATGGTAACCAAACTAGGGATTGAAACTTTGGATCATCCTGCTCCCTACAAGGCCACTTGGGTAACTCAAGGACAGCATGTAGAGATTGGTAAGAGAGATTTTGTTGATTTCTCAATTGGTTCATATCATGATAGGGTGCTTTGTGATGTTATTCCTATGACTTGTGGTCATATCATCTTGGGAAGGCCATGGCAGTATGTTAGAAGAACTTTGCATGATGGGTTTCTTAACACCTATTTGGTTCACAAGGGGGATGTTAAATATCAGTTGGTCCCTTTGCCTTTGGAGCAGAATAATGATAGTTTTGTAATCTGTTTTGAGAAGAATTTGCAGGTAAATGAGCAGGGTAAAACAGGGGAAGACATTGGTAGGTTGAAAAAAGACAAGTTGCAGCAGGGTTGTGAAGAAGACAGTCCTAAAAATCAGTCCTTGTGGGATCTGAATAGTATCAATATTGGTGGCATTGAATGCCCTATAAATGAGGGTAATAGTGATAGGTATCTTTTCGGTACAAGGGGAAACTGGGGAATAGAGGCAGAAACAGGGCACAAATCAGACTCGAGTTCAAGGAAGCAAAAGGACAAGAAAACAGATTTTGGCTCTACATGATGAAGGACAAGGAATGCAAAGATTGGCAGAAGAGAAAACAGTAACTTTAGGGGACTACCGCCTTCATTGGAAGATGAAAGCACATATGAGCAAGAAATTTCTCTAGTAGTAACATGGATACTTTGGGACAAGAGTTCTTCTTTCCTAGGAGAATAGTGTGAGCACCTAGACTGCAGGGAACACTGAATCGTGACAGAGCAGGGCTGAGGATTCTCAAGCATGTCAAAGCATTAATTATAATGTAAGTTGAACCTATAATGGCATTTGAATTTAATAAGGTGTTGAAGATAATATAGGGCCAAGATTCCCATAAGGAATCCACCAAAATGCAATGTAAGGCAAAGTATGTTTAAGGGATTTGATTAAATGTTCTTAGGCTTTTGATAGGTTAAATAAGCTTGGATATTAACATCCACGGTCTTAGGTGATTCCTATGCTAATAAATTCCCAAGACAGAATTCAGATTTTGAATTTCAATTTCATGTGAGAGTAGCTTTGAGTTTCAATCACTTTATGCAACTTAATCATCACCAAACGGTTGGATCTGAAGTGGGGAAAGATATACAGCCAAAATAATCATTTGTACGGAGGTTGGACATTTGGAGCAAGCATTGTACGGACTGTTTTCTAGAAATAGTGAAAAACACAGTTTTTGGCACTTTTATGGTGTTCTTTTGTTAAATACTTGATCTCTATTGAATATATGTCCAGTAGGATGCTTTAGGAGTTTGTGTTTACATATTTTAACACCATTGAAGGCTCTGAAAGCAGTGATAATTACTTTCTTTGCATTTTATATTGACTGTCCTAAAAAAGAACACAGATTTTTCACTAATTCTGAGGTTTTTCATGGATGATTGATCCATTTCAAGGTAGAATGCTGCTGTGACCTGTGAAATGGATCATTCCTAACATTTATCATACATATTTAACCAAATAATGTGCAGGAAGGAAGAATATCAGGGTGTACACCAAGTTGTCAAAGGGAAAAGTGCTTGAAGATGAAGGCTAGGGTGTAGCAGCAGAAGATCTGCCTTAATGAGGGGCATGTTTTCGAGTTTGGATCAACTAAATATGTTGTCCTAATGGTGTAGAGTCAATGAGAAAGTTCTGGAAGTGATTGGAGGGTTAGTTTTCAAGAAGCCCTAGTTTTTGAGGCAAGCTGAGGAGGGGTTTGTGCTGGAGCGTGATAGATGTGTCATAGAGGGATAAAAATTTGGATTCCTTGGTTTTGAGTCATTTTAGGATACTGCTGAAAGTTTCATGGTCAGGGGACAAATTTAAAGAGGGGTTGCTTTGTAAAAGTGGGCTAATTAGGCCTAGTTTTTGAGGAGACAGCAGATTTTGGAAGGGTTTGTCTAAAACAAGTGATACCAAGGTTTGGATATGTTGTTTGTAATCACAAACCACACTTGAAACAGTCATTAGATTTGGGGTTCCTTTGGAAAGTTTGAGTGCAAAGTCAAAAAATCACTGCAGGAGGCCTAGTTGGGCTAGTAGCCTAGTTAAGGTGAAAAATTGGTTTTGTGTCTAAGTCAGAGGGTTGGGCTTTGAAATCATTCAAAACAAGTTTGTTTGGGTCTCTTAAGAGTTTTCCTAGGGTTTGGGTCCATAAGGAGGCAAATAAGTCAGGAATGCAAAGTTGAGGCTTTATCTTCAAGTTGGTGTCTAGAGGAAAGGTTGTAGATGAACCATTGAAGTTTGATAATTTGGTGATTTTCTTGCAAAGATCCCTGACCCTCTGCATCACTTTGGGCTAGCCATTAACCTTTCATGAATACATAAGAGAAAGCTTGAGTTGTGGACGACATGCCTTAAGTTGGCTTGCATATGACATACTTCTCTTTTTCCTGATGTAGCTTATTAGAAACATATGACTTGGCATAGGGCTTTCCGAGTAAGCTCTCATGTCTTATTCTCTCTTCTTCTACTTTAAAGCAATTGTTCATAGTACAGGTGCTCACAACCGCTTTAAAGTGGGGGCATACATCACCACTCACATTTCATCATGTGATTTTCTTTTTCTTGTGATTTCCTCTCTTGGAAGCATTAGGTACAATGTTTCCTAGGATGAGACCTTGCACTTGTCCTCTCTTGGAAACAAGATGAGATTGTTTGCACTTATCCTTTCTTGGAGACATTAAGCATGATTTTCCCTAAGATGAGACATTGCACGAATTAAAAAAAAATCCTTTGAACAAATTTTACACTATTCTGAATTTACAATGTCTATGAGCACCAAGCATGTGAAGTTTTGCTTACCTCATAGAGGTCAAAGATCATCTTCCATTGTGGTGCCTTATTTAAGTTATTAGGAGGTATAACTTTGATATGGTTGAGTGGGAAGTCCATCTAGCAGCACAACTTTCGCCATAAGCCACCTTTGTGTTTGTGAGTGCATACCAACTAGTGTATCTACTTCACCCCTTTGGGATTTCTCTCCCTGCGGACAACCAAAACCTTTGTGGCCCTAGAGTGAGTACTCACTCAACAGATAGCCAAGATTTTTGTCACCCCAGAGTGCGTACACATTTCCTTTTTGAAATAAAAAAGCCTAGATCTGATCCACAACTAGTTGTACAAATGATGGAAGCTTGATCCCTCCCTTTGGTTTTCCTCACTCTTGCCATTGCATGATTTTGTATCTTGATGGTTTGACTTAGGATCTTGGATCATGGGGGCTTGCGTAACCTCCTTGATCTTTTTCATTGTTTGTCATTTGCATCTATACACTCGGACGTCTCTTGAGTTCCTACTTTATTGTGAGTTTGAAGCAAGTTCATCCTCTCACTAAAGTGAGGGCTAAATGTGCCATAGAAAAAAGTACCCTTTGCTTGACATGGGGTTAATTCATGATAAATTGGACTTAATGAGGCATTGATTTAGGTGTTGTGAGGCATTTTATGCATCCACACTAGGTTTTGGATCCTTGTAAATTGAATAACATGCTTTTAACGATGTCTTGTAAAGGTGTTGTAAAGTGTTGTAAGATACTTTGACACTTTTCTAGACTTAATAAACCCATTTTCCCCTAATTCAACATTATAAAATGTGTTTGATAACATTATCAAATCAATCTAGAAGTTTTTGAATTAAACTTAATGTTAAACTAGTTTTGTAATGTGTCTTGGACATTCACATTGGTTCTTGTGTCTTTCTAGGTTGTGTGGACCTCAGTTTAGTGTTGTAAAGTGTATTTAATCACACTTTCACATTGAATTATGTGTCCCAAGCCCTAATTGACCTTTACATCATCACTAATAGGTCGATATTAACCCATATTGTGCATCCAAAGGTCTAATTTGATAAAATACCCAACAAGATTGCAATTTAAACCTTATTTCCTTATATACTAGCATCTTGGCTATTAGATTAGCCCCTGTGGGACCCATTCACCATGTGTGGCGAATGAGTGTCATTTGGCCCAATTTTGACCTTTGAGCAATAAAAAAGTGAAATTTAATTTTAATATTGCTTCATGTCAACCTGTGATGAGGTATTAATGAGTGAATAAGGTGAATTGCCTATAAATATAAGTATTTTAACTTATTTTACACATCTCTCTCATCTCTTATCATTCATTCATTCACCAATCTTCCATCTCAAGTAAAGAAACTTAGGGTTTTATCATTGCAAGACATCAAGAAAGCTCCTAAAGACATTCAAGGGCTGAATCTTCCTCCATTGTTGCAGACATTCAAGATCAAAATCATAGCAAGGTAATCAACTCCATTATTGCATGTTTCATTCCATTATTTTATCATTTTGTTTTAATTATGTAAAAGGGGTTTGACCAAGGCAAACCCCCATGCCTTAACATCCAACATTTCTTCTTCTCCTCTTATGTGTTTGTAGATTTAGGACTCTTAGAAGCTTGGAAATCATTGAAGATCAAGTTGAAAGGTTGCTAAAGTATTCTCCTCATTCAAAAAGTCAAAATATCAACAAGAACTCATTTTTAGTCCTATAAATCAGAGTTTCAGAAGCACACAGCTATAGGAAGTCAAAGTGAAGATCAGAAACTTCAAATTCCACTTTTGAAAATCTAGAAATTCAAAAGTGGACTAATTGGACATGAGTGGTAAATGAGTTCCACTCCAAGTTCAATTTTGAGTTTTCTACATTTTTGGATACCTTGTTGTCCAAAACGGGTTCTGGCTAAATTTTGCAGAACTGAGAATGATTCGCCAAGAATGGAAAATGAGTCCCACCAAGCCTAAAAATCAACATCATCAGTATTTCAAGTCTCACTTCTAGCCTCCTTCAATAGCCTAGGTGCACACTTTCATTTTTGTTCATTTTTGTTAAGTTTTGCATTCATTTCTAGGTGTTTTTGCATTACATAATATGTGTTCAAACAACTCACATTTCTTACATTTTGCATACTTAATCAATCAATCTTATCAATTAGCTACTTCTAGAACATTGCATTTAGTCATAATAACATCATACATGTATATCTTAATTTAAGTGAAAATAGCTAGCATTTTTGGCCTACCTCTATCCTTTTAGGTGAGAAATCCTAGAAGAGTTAGAGAGACTTTTGGTGCCAAAAATCTATGGTTCAGGACTCTATCACAAAGAAAGATATTCCCCCACTCTAGTGCATCATAGAAAAAAGTACCATTTGCTTGACATGGGAATAATTCATGACAAATTGGACTTAATTAGGCCTTTATTTAGGTGTTGTGGGGCATTTTATGAATCCATACTAGGTATTGGACCTTTGCAAATTAAATAACATGTTTTTAATGGTGTCTTGTAAAGGTGTTATGAAGTGTCATAACACATTTCTACACTTGTCTAGACTCTTCTCATTATAACTAATCTAAATATTCCCTTTTTATTCCTTATCAAGTCCTATTTAAAAGTGTTGTAATGACTTATAACAAGATTTCACACTTTTATAGGCTTAATTTTACTATTTACACCTTTCTTATGCTTTATTTGACCCCTTTATGCACTCATAAGGCTTAATTAAGTATATTGTTTAATGTAAACCCAACAAACAACATTAAATGCAAGATAATTCCTGACCCCAACTTTCAAGTCCAAGGTGGAACCCATTCACCATGGGTGGCAAATGAGTCCCTCTTGGCTCCAAATTCAAAATATTTCAAATTTTCTTTCAGGTTTTTATTCAAAATTACCTTATGTAAGCCTATGATGATGTATCATTGGGTTACTAAGGCACAAGTGTGTATAAATAAGTGTTTTTAATCTCATTTCAACCCCCATTCAATCTCTTAAACTATTCTTCATTATTCATCCATCTTTCTTCCATCTCAAGTCAAGGAACTTAGGGTTTCATCATTTCAAGTCTCCAAAATATCAATTTTCATACATTCAAGGGCATATTCTTCATGTTTTTCTATAGACATTCAAGATCAATCTTCATGGAAAGGTAATCAACTCCATTATTGCATGTTTCATCACATTCTTTCATTTTTGTGGTTTAATTACCTAAAAGTGGTTTGACCAAGGAAAACCCCCATTCCCTAACATTCAACATTTCTTCTTCTCTTCTTGTGTGTTTGGAGATTTAGGCATCTTAGAGGCTTGGAAAAAATTGAATATTTGATTTCAAGGTTTTTCAAGTCTTCCCTTCATTAATCAAGTGAAAATATCAACAAAAACTCATTTTTAGGTTTGGAAATCAAAGTTTTGGAAGTGGACACCTCTAGAGAATCAAAGTGCAGATTGAGAGCTCTGGATTCCACATTTGAATATTAGAAATTCAAAATTGGACTCATTCACCATAGGTGGTGAATGAGTCCCACTCCAAGGTTAGTTTTGTGTTTTTTGCATTTTTAGACACCCTTTTGACATAAACAGGTTCCGACTCAATTTTATAGAACTGGGACTAATTCACCCAGAATGGTGAATGAGTCCCACTAGGCCCAAAAATCAACATCAACAAAATTCTAGAATCCATTTCCAATCTTCATCCACATTCCAGGTGCACAGTGTTTCAACTCATTTCTTTCTATTCTACATCTATTCATTCTTATTTCATTATTTGCATATCACATTTTTTTTCCAACATAGCATAATTCCTAGATTTGACATACATAATCAGTCATATAGGTCACTCAATTACACTCTTTTCATCTCATTTATTCTTAATAAAATCATAAATTACATAATTTGAATGAACCTAGTTAGCATTTTTTGCCCATCTCTCTCCTTTTAGGTGAAAACCTTAGAAGAGTTAGGGAGTCTTCTAGTTCCAAAAATCTATGGTTCATCTAGATATGTCATGTGTGATGAGACAATAGGGATGGAAGATAAAAGGATGGGTGAATAAGTGAATAGTATGGATATGGATAGGATGTATGGGGAAGGAAGGGAGATTGATGGTAGCATGATAGGTGAATAGGGAAGGTAGATGGATGTGGATAAGGATTAGGATAGTGTATGGATGAAGGGAATGTATACCAAGAGGTGTCCAAAGCATACATAGATAGGTTCCCTTGTCTTTATCAAGATCACAAGAAGGATGGAGGGATTTAAGATAAATGGGATATGATGGGTAGGATATGGGAGATAGGTGGGATGGAGGAGATGGATGAAGGGGATGCATAATAGGAAGTTGCCCCCAAGTGTGGAAAGAGACAGATGGGGATTTACACATGATACTTGTTTGCTAGTTTTTCATCATGGTACTTATCCAAGTCGCTTGTTTTCCAATTTTTCACCATTAGACGAATTATTTCTCTTTACTCCCTTTTTTTTAAAATTTTTCAACTTTTTTGGATTTTCTTTGACTTTTTTTTATTTTTTTTACTTTTTTGGATTTTTTTGACTTTTTTGAATTTTTTGACTTTTGGATAGAATGTGTGTGGAGATGGTTAAGGGTAGGGATATGGATAAGTGTATTTAGAAGACATGTGATAAGGAGATGGATGAATGACTCAAGCATCAAGTTCCATATGAGGTATTAAGAGCCCATGTGTGAAGGGACTATTAGATGTTGGTACAACCTTATTAAGAAAAATGGATTATGAAAGAGAATGGATTAAAGGGATTTGATGTGGGATATATGTGGGATAGTGGATGGGATATTTGCAAGTGTATGGGTGGGATGATGGGGTGGATGTGTGATGGGGAAATGTTTTCAGGACCGACATTGGCACATATGGTGGTGGATGTGAAAGGATAGGAGGATTAATGGATGGAGGATGTGGGGATAATGGAGGAGATGGGATAGTGAATTTTGGAACATAAGGACCCAAAATAGATTTAGGAGATGGAGGATGTGTATGATTAACTTTTGGATTAGCAACTTTGGATGTTGTTATGAATTTTTCATTTGAGAGCATTGCATCTTTCTTCTTTGGGATCCACATTGTTTTGATTTTTGCTTTGGTGGGACTTTGTGGCTTGTGGGTTGGATTTGGATTTTGGATTTGATTTTTCCTTTCTTCAACATGTATTTTTAAGGGGACATGAGGGGCTTTAGATTCATGTGGATGTTTAGATTTGTGAATTTTAACTTTAGCATCCAAAGTGCTTTTAATAGCAATGGGATGGGTGTGAGGAGATGGATGATATAAAGGAAACATGAATGGAGTGATGGAGGTTGTATTTTGGGGATGATATGTGGGTGGAGGATGTGTAGGGACGTGTCTTTGTTGATCTTGATTAGGGAATATGAGGCTGGAATTTTTATGTTGGGTGACATGCATCGGTGATTGGAAAATAAAAGGATGAATAGGATGGGATGGAGGAGGTGATTGTGGGGTATAAGGGCCCAAAATGGACTTAGTAGCTAGAGGATGTGTGATCGTGGATGGAGGGACATAAGGACCCAAAATACATGGAGTAGATGAAGGATGGGATATGGTGGATGGAGGTATGTAAGGACCCAAAATGGGTTTGGAAGATGAAGGAAAAATATGGATGTTTGTTTTGAGGCTATACGATGTAGGGGGGATGGTGGAAAATGGTTTAGTGGAGTGAAAGAAAGAGCCCATTATTCTTTTTGGGGAGGCTCGTTGAGGACATATAGAGGTTGTATGAACATGTTTGGATTGCAAGTCTTGAGAGATATATCCAAGACCTTGTGTACGCATATTTTCTTTGACATGGATGGGCTCTAAAATGCCTTTCTCATGAAGGCCTAAACCTTTTCCTAGATAGTTCATGCTTTTGGGAATTCGCTCAATGGTAGGGTGCTTGTTATTTTGGAAACATGATGCAAGTCCATTATTAGCTGGAGGAGGATGGGTGGTGTTTATGCTTTGTTATTCTTTTGCAAGGAAACCACGATGGATGGTTGTGAGAGTATCAAGGGAATATAAAAGTGGTTTGGGGATAGTGGGGTTAGGCAACAATGGAGGATCATGAGATGAGATGATGGGGTAACAACATGTTGATCAAGAGGAGTGAGTGGTAAGGGATCAGGAGAGGGATTAGCTGATATGATAGGAACTAGAGTTGTGGCAACAAGTGATAATTGCTCATGAGATGGAGCGGTTGGATCTTGAGTGTCAAGGGGATCATAGGATGAAATGTATGGGGGATTGTGATCTTGAGGTGGACTAGATGGGATGGTAGGATCTTCATTTGGATAAGGGGAGGCATTAGTATGCTTTGGATCAAGCTCTTGGAATGACTCATCTTCTGTGGGTGGCATGATGATGGAGTGTCAGAGGGACTCCTCAAGTGGGGGAGATTTAAGGATGGAGGATTCATGAAGTTCATGGGAATAGATTTTGGTGCTACGAGGAGTGGGAGGAGTGGATTGGATTTGCATGTCTTCGATGGATTGGATGGATATAGGAGTAGGAGGAGTGGATTGGATTTGGGTGTCTTCGATGTGTTCGACGACTCTTAGAGGAGGAGATGGGGGCTCACTAGATTCGGTAGATTTGATGGTTTCAATGGTTTGGGTGGTGCTAGAGGTGGTAACAGTAATGATAGGTGTGGGATGGAGTAGGGTCTCATCACTAGTGACTGTACATGGGTGAGTGGGGCAGCATGGTTCCACGACTTCAAGATGTGGAGTTGGGAATGTATTCTTTGTCATGAGTCCTTGGAGAACTTCTAGAGTGAGAAACTTGCATATTCTCTACAGAGATGGCATGGTAGGAGTGGATGATGGATTATGGATGGGTGAAGGACTAGGATTAGATGGAGGAATGGGTTTGGAGGGAGGACTAAGAGTGGGTGAAGGATTAGGACATGATAGAGTAGAGGATGGAGTGACATAGGAGGATATGGATGGTGGATTAGGATAAGAGGACATGGATGGTGGATTAGGACAAGAGGATGTGGGTGGTGGATTGTAGTAGGGGCATTGGGATAGAAGATTATAAGGATGGAAAGATTTTGGTGGTGGATTAGGATAGGAGGATGAAGATGTTGTATTAAGATAGGAATATTGATACTGGATTAAAATGGGAAGATGTGGATTTTGGGTTAGGACAAGAGGATGCGGGTGGTGGATTGCAGTAAGGGTATTGGGATAACAGATTAGGATAGGAATATTGAGATGGTGGATTTGTATAGGAGTATGTTGATGTTGGATAAGAGAAATATTTATATGAATGATATGATGAATATGCAAATGGAGAAGACACTGGATATTCCTTGTCAAAGGTAGCATAGGGAATGCTAGTAGGTATGGGAAAAGGCATGATGGAATTGCTTGGGTGAGTGATTGGATTTTGGATGATGCTTGGGGAAAGATTGCTAGCAATGATAGAATCAAGGGGATCTATATCATACTCATCTTGATCAACAAGACTTTCGTTATCATTTTCAACATAATTGGGATTTCCCTTGACTACTATTTTTGGTTACACTGATGAAGGATAATTGTTCATGATGTTGGATGGGATGGATATGGATTGAATGAATTAGAATAGATGATTAGAAGGAAAGAAAAGATGATGAAAAGATAAATATGATGGATTGGAAGAATATGGAAGAAGGGATCTTAAGATTTGTTTCGATAACAAATCTTGGATGTAGATGGACTAAAGCTCAAATTGGGATTTAGGTTAAGCTCAGATTGGGATTGGATTAAAGCTCAGATTTAGATTGTTTTGAAGCTCAGATTAGGATTATTGGAGAATGTGATGGGATTGATTCTAAACCAAGTTCAAGGGTTTAAATAGATGACATAAGGTGCTGACAATTGGATTTTTCCAGATTTGGCAAATTTCAAAAATTGTCAGATTTTGCCATTTTAGGTAATTTCACATGCATATCTTTGGGAGTCCTTTTTTTTCCCAAAAACTTCCAAAATTCAAGGTAGGATGAATTCCCAACTAACATCCAAAATTTGAAACATGAGTTTTGAGTTATTAACAAAAATGACTTTTTAAAAACTAGAAAAAAACACTAAATTGCCATTTTGAGGGTCAAGATGAAAGTTTCAAGTCCCAAAAAATTGCCAAAATGGGGGCTAACCAGCTCAACATTTGTTGGGAATCCAAATGCTACCTCATAACACATCCACCCATAAAATTTTAGCCTAAATGGATATCAGAGTCAAAAGTTATGACCTCCAATAGTCCCGACATCAAAATCAAAACCCCCAAAACGAAGTCTAGGTGATTGGAATAGATGAATCAATGATGGATATGCAATCTAGGGATGTCCTAAGATGTACTTCTATGTTTTGATTGATGAAATGATGATTTTTGAACAATGCAGATGGATGAGAATGATGATGATGGGAAGACAAATGAAGGTCTTATTTTGGGAAAATTTGCCTGTTTAGGGATGGTAAGGAAAATCTGCCTATTTGTAAAGGAAAATTCATCCAAACTATCATTGACACAAGGAATAGGAAAATTTGCAAGGAAAATTTTCCCAAACACTAAGCAAATTCACCCAAAACTTGACAAATTCACCCAAACAGGGAGCAAGTTCGCCCAAACTTCAAAGGACCTAAGGAATAGGCAAATTTGCTAAGAAAATTTTCCCAAATTGACAACAGGTTTTCCCAAACTTAGATGACACAAGAAATAGGAAAATTTACTATGATTTTTAAAAAAAATTGATTACAAATTCGCATAAATTGAGGTAACACATGAAATAGGACAATTTGCTAGGTAAATTCACCCAAATTGACAGCAGGTTCGCCCAAACTGCAAAGGAGACATGAAACCAATCTAAAAGTAAGTTTTCCTAAACATAATGCAAGATCACCTAAACTTAGGGAAACATGCATATTTGAATTTCAAGATTTCCTAATGGGATGACAGACTCGCCCGTTTCTTGAATGGGCCTAATGGGGAACAGAAACACCTAAAAATGAGATTGCCTAATGGACAAACAAACTCACCCATTTCCTAAACGGGATTAATGCAGAAGACTTAGATGGGGGATGGGATTGAATTAGAAGTAAATTCATCTAAGAATGAGGAAAATTCTCCCAAATGTTAAGGAAAATTCACCTACCCTTGGAGAAAGGGAAAATTTGACAGGTGAGGGAAACAAATGGGAAATAGACTGAAAATAGGAATGCCCGGACAAGAATTTTTTTTCCTATTCTTAGAGAAAGGGAGAATTTGATAGATGGGGACTGATAGAATCGCCTAAGGGATTAAATGACTTTCCTATTCCAAAGAACAGATGAAAATGGGGTCGCTTAAGAAAGTGACCCACAGGAAAATTCTCCTCTAACAAAGGAAAATTCATCTAAAAGTATGATTTGGACTGAATTGAGGGGTGAAAATCTACCTTGAAAGGTAAGGACTGACTATGGAAAAGGATGAAAAGCATGAAAAGCAATAGATAGAAGGCCTAGGCTGACTCAACTAAAAAGAAAAGCACTGGTATAACACAATGAAGACAAATCGGGCAACATGATCCTAGAATTAGTGATAAGGGATTACAAACTTGATGTAGGTCCACCACCTTGAGCAGACAACCCAAGGTTAATACTCTATGATATCAAGGTGGATCTCTAGATAACCCTTTCTCGTGAAGGTGGATAGCTAGCATTCCAGTGGCACAGGGTCATCAACAAATGCTAATAGACACCTTCACACTCTCACTTAGAGACTATTGTAGTCTACCACAAGGATTTCTATCTAAACCCAAGGGAGTATGGGGTGAGTAACTTCAGGGTATGGTGTACATCCCCTGCACTACACCAAGCTATGACTAAAACACGGGTCTCTATCTAGGATGAACAAGGCTAACTAGGGAGTCCTTGATATACGCTTGGTAGATGAGGAACAATCGTGGACACCAACCTATCACAAGCATGAGTCAGAAGCCCCAGTGAGGTACTAGAAACTCAAAACTAACTCTTCAGGTCTTATCTATTAGGGTTAGAAAGGCAGATATCTAACAATTAAATGTAGATTTAATTAATAAATAGAGAAACTAAAATACACACAGAATAAATACTAACACAAAAATTTAATGTGGTTCACCCAATCTGGGCTACATCCACTAGACTGTGGCCATCCTTTACTTTTATTATCCAGTGCAAAACTTATTACAATCTTGCAAATAGTCATGTTTTTCATCATATTGTAATACCCATCCGAAACCCTTTTTATCAAGCTTAGAAGCTTCTAGATTTTGGGTTCTCCAAAATCAGATTTTTCCTTTTTCGTTGATTTTTCCCTTTTTTGGTGATGACACGAAAAAGTAGGATATGTGCTAGGGTGTACAGTATACCATGGGCTATATAGTATAGCATGATCAGTCACCACATACCAACAATCTCCCACTTGGAGACTAATCAGGATCCACACCAACACAATCTCCCACTTGGAGACTGATCCTGGACGACACTGTTGTAATTACAGCTCCCATTGGAAATAAGTACCTTGGACCCTATTGCTTTTTTATACTTGAATTCAACCTTGAAGGCTAATTGAAGCTAAAGAGGAGCTCAGATTCTCCCTTGTTACCACCTTCGTAAACATATCCGCTGGATTGACATCTGTATTTATCTTATCCACCTTGACCTGTCCATCCTCCAACACCAACCGAATGAAATGATATCTCAACTGTATGTGTTTTGTTTTAGAATGCAAGGAAAATTTCTTTGCAAGATGTATAGCACTCTGGCTATTTGTAAACAAGTAATTTTTAGCCTGTTGTTTTCCCAACTCATCCATGAAAAGTTGCAGCCATATCATCTCCTTTGCTACCTCTGTTGCAGCAACATACTCTACCTCTGTGGTGGATAAAGCAACCACCTTTTGTAATCGAGAAATACAACTCACTGCTATCCCACCAACTGTAAATACATAACCTGTGGTACTCTTCCTGGTATCTATATCCCTTGCCAAATCTGAGTCAACATAGCCTTTTAAATCAGTATTAGAGCCCCCAAAACATAAACATTTATTGGATGTACCTCTCAAGTACCTGAGAATCCATTTTATCGCATTCCAATGCTCAACTCTAGGATGACTCAAATACCTTCTAACAACTCCTACGACATGTGCAATATCCAGTCTCGTGCATACCATGGCATACATTAAACTTTCCACAGTTGAAGCATATGGTACCTTGGACATTTTGTCTTCCTCCTCTTGTGTCTTTGGACACATATCCTTAGTCAATTTGACATGACTAGGCAAAGGTGTGCCGACAGCTTTTGCATTCTCCATATGAAATCTCTGCAACACCTTTTCAACATAATTAGCCTAAGATAAAAACAATTTTCTATTTTTCCTATCTCTACAAATTTTCATACCAAGGATTTTTTTTTCTGCCCCTAAATCCTTCATAGCAAAACAATTTTCTAACTGTTGTTTTAGCTCACTTATGTTATCCATCTTAATTCTACGCAAGGCCAACATATAGGACATAAAAATAATGTAGCTTTTGACATTCCAACTCCTCTAAAATAAACACAACGGTCGTAATTACAATCGGACCGTAGCCTTGCTCAACCATAAAACTATTATCAAAATCTCTTGGCAATTATCACAGGTGCTTGCTTCAAGCCATATAAACTTTTCTTCAATCTGCACACCAGTTTCTCCTTACCTTTGAACTCAAATCCTTGTGGTTGGTCCATATATATTTCCTCTTCCAAATCACCATGGAGAAAGGTTGTTTTAACATCAAGCTGTTCTAAATGAAAATCTTCAACAGCCACAATACTTAAAACAATACGAATAGAAGTTATTTTAACAACTGAAGAAAAAATCTCATCAAAATCAATACCCTTTTTTCTGTGCAAATCCCTTTACAACTAATTTGGCTTTTAAATATTTTCACTTCCATCCTCCTCCTCTTTCAAATTTATAAACCCATTTATTTGGTGTAAATCCTTTTACCTCGCAACTTGTATAATTCCTAAGTCCGTTTTTTCACAAGGAGTCCATTTTCTTCCATTCCATGCTCCCACTAACCTTGTATCCATACATGCATAACTTCATCATAATGTTCTGGTTCACCAGCATCATTTAACAAAATAGTATACAAAGAGGGAGAGAATCATTCTGGAGGTCTACTTATCCGTGAAGATCATCTAACAAGAGTTTGTGGTATTTGTTGTTGCTGTTGTTGCCCAGCATGAGGAACCATTGAAATATCATTGTTGGGAATATCATCCAACACTACATAATCATTTTCTTTCTTCTCATGCTGCAACAACAGATCTTTGTACAACACTTTCTCATTGAATATTACATCTCTACTTCTCACAATTTTTTGATTTTCAAAATCCCAAAGCCTATAACCAAATTCATCAATGACATATCCAACAAATACACATTTCTTTGATTTTGCATCAATCTTGGTTCTATTTTTAGAATCTACATGTGCAAATGCTTCACAACAAAAGGTTTTGAGAAAAGAATAACTCACCTTCTTACCTTTCCATGCTTCCTTTGGAATACCACAACCCAAAGGATTAGAGGGACCTGTATTAATTAAATAAATATTAGTGTTTTCAGTCTTTTCCCACATTTTTAAAGGTATCCCAACATGCAATCTCATAGTCCGTGCACGCTCCATTATTGTTCTATTCATGCCCTCAACCACTCCATTTTCCTGTGGAGTCCTTGGAACCATTTTTTGTCTACGAATACCATTAGAGGAACAATAATCTTCAAACTCTTTGCTGCAATACTCACTACCATTATCAGATCTGAGACATTTTAGCTTTTTACTCGTCTCATTCTCAACCAAGCTTCTCCATTTTTTAAAAGTTTCAAATACATTAGATTTCTGCCTAAGGAAATAAATCCATACCTTCCTAGTTGCATCATCAATGAATGTAACATAAATATAGAGAGCCACCGAGAGAAA
>VDFB02214645.1:5410-29029 GCA_007258455.2 Sequoia sempervirens | reverse complement strand
TTGTTCCATGGAAAATTCTTAAGTTCAAGAATTTTTGATAGCATCATCTCTCACTTTTTTTGGTTGCATGTAAACCCACATATATGCTTTCAATCCTGTTTCAAACCAGAAGTTTTCAAACATTCTAAGTTACAATTATATAACTTATATTTGTTTCATGCAATTCTTAAGTTGAAGAATCTTATATACACTTATATACAACTTATATAATTTTTTCCATCGAATTGTTCCATGGGAAACTATGTAAATTTTAAAATTAAGTATTATCTAATTATAAAATGATTGTACACATATATAAAACATAAATCAATGCAAATAAAAAAATAAACCCTAACCCTTAAACCCTTTGTACCCCCACCCCAATTCTCCCACTCCCCCTCTGAAAGTTCCTCCCTCCTACCCACTCTCTCGACCTCCTTCTACCACATTAACCCCTTAAACTTACCATTTATCTCTCCCACTTCCTCTCTTCTCTTCTGTCTTCCTTCCCAATTCTCCCATTCACTCCTTAACTCCTAAACCCTAAATCCCTTACAACTCTGTACCCATCCTCCTCATTTTCAGTCTCGCTTGATTTTTGACCGGATCTCCTGAGATTTGACCGGATTTGATGCTCGATTTTGACGATTTTGAGCGGATCTCTGGACTGGATTTTTCGATTTGATGTGCCGGATGCTGATTTTGATCGATCCTGAATTGCTCGATGATTTTGATTTCGACTGCGTTTTGATTTGACGACCGATAAAGCCTGATTTTGATTGACTTTTTGCCAAAAGCGTGACGGATCCTGATCCTGAAATGCCTGATTGATGGATCTGGACCTGGATGGATGCGCATTTCGGACGGATTTTGATTAACTGGATCCGATGACGCGCAGCAGTGATATCGCGATGCGTTTTTTTGATTTTGAACTGACTGATTTCTGATCTGATGGACGGACGCGGATGCAAGCGGATGGATGATTTTGACGGATGGATGCGCTGACGCGCCGATTTCTGGATAGAATCCTGACCGATGGATGCGCTGATTTCGCGAAAGCCGCATTGATCTGATTGATCTCGGAGATTCTGATTTTTGATTTTGATCTGGACGGATACGCCGCGCTGATCTGATCTCGATGATTGACCCTGACGAGATTTTGATCGTGCGCGGATCTGATTTCGATTTTCCTCCCACCTCCATATCTCTCAAGTCATAATTTAAAACGAATATCATTTATATTTATATTAATATTAAAAATTAATTTTTAATAGAGGGGGTTCGACCGAACATGTTTAGAATGTTTGACCGAACCCCATTCAAATCTATTTTTTTATTGTATGTTAAATGGGTTTGGTCCAACCCCTAGTGGACCGAACATTATTTTTTTGTTCGACCAAACCCACTTATTTGCACCCACATCCTCTTAGGCACCAAAATTGCTTAGAATTTTGCACTTCGAAGCTTAATTTGAGAATGAAAATGGAGGATATCTCAAAAACTCAACTGGTAACAGGTTGCCCTCAAAACGAGCTATCCAAAAAATATAATTTTAATATGTTTTGATTATATTATCTATTTGATTTTTAAGTTTTATTAAATATAGGTTTTTCACCCAAAACAAAACTCTATGTTCTACACACGTGAAAAAATAGAAGATTATTAAAAAAAAATTTAAAAATATGTGTGCACCAGATATTGGAGTCCTTGATCCAACAAAAATAAATAAATAAATTCGATACCTATAGTAAAATTTATGCATTATACGGTCGCGCTATGTCTGAATTGTAGTTGATTTGACTTTGAAACTTGATTAAAGAAAAAATATTCAATAAAAAACTATCTAACCAAGTGGAAGCACTAGATATCGGAGTTACAAATATAAATTTGAAAATATTAGAATTTTATCTTTCAAGGAAAAAAAATTATGTGTTATACGGTGTGCGTCACTTTTTAAAAATGTTGTTTTTTGAGAAAAACCAATTTTCGTGGGATATGGAAAAAGAAGTGCAATCTGATTCCAAAAATTTTGAAAAAAATATTTTTAGAATCTACAAACAAAATGTGACAAGACTCTAGTTTGCATCATCTTCAAATTCCTCATGGTCTAACTGCTATAGGTGCTCGAATGTGAAGATTTAGTTAAAAAAGAAAAGTCAGTGTCCAGTTTGACCAAAAATTGTAAACCACTATTGTGGGATCACCCCCCCCATAAATTGAGTTTCCCGTAAAGGGTTGTTACCTTGCCATTTTTTGGCATCAATAGTTTTTATTTTTTCTGGCACGCCCAGTGGGATTGAGCTTAAATGAATCTAATTTTAAGAAGGGTGTATGATTCATCGGCCTATTACTAGGTCCCAAATAGCAAATAATCCTAGTTTATTAGTATTGCCATTAGGGACAGTATGTAACCTGTAACCCAATTAGTGAACGTTCCACTTCCTCTTCCCTTTCCGCTAGCCATGTTGTCTGTCGCTAACATAAATTATGTGGCATGGGATGTTGGAAGTCCTCTTGTAGCGCCAGTAGCAACCGTTGTTTAGGCTGCTATTTCGGTCTTTGCCCTCAAAAACTATACCTAAATTCACTGGAGATGGCTCAAGAACACCATTCAAACATCTACAAGATGTTGCAGACGTGTGTATGGTACACGATGTTATAGACCAAAATATAGCGGTAAGGTTGCTCATCGCCTCTTTTAGAGGCAAGGTGTTTAATTGGTACCGCACATTGCAAGCGAATACTATCAATACCTAGGATGAACTCGAAGATCCTTTCTATCAAATATTTTGAATGAAGGAGACTGATCCTTGCTATATTATCAGTTGTCAATCATAAAGCGAGCCCCGAATGAAGACATGGCTAACTTCAATGCCTGGTTCCATATAAGATGGCAAAGAATCCAAGTTGATATCCACCTACCACCCAATCTAGCATTCATGTTCTACTTAAAATCTATCAATCTTGACATTTTTGTGATGATCCAGTCTCTCGGTGGGACCACACTAACAAGCACACACAACATCGCTATCAAGGCGAAGAACAATTTCATAGATGTCAGAAAGCTGCTACCTCGGCCCATCATTCCTCCATTTCAAAAAATATCGATTCCTGCTCAGGAGATGATTTCTACTAGCGCGTCAGCTCCTACCCAGTCTATGTACACATATCTGAGTATGTTGTAGAATGTTGCTTCTACATCTGGTTCTTCTAAGGAGGATATGAGTGACATCAAGGAAATGTTGTGACATATGGCCAACAAGATAATTATTATCAAGCACAACCAAGTCATGCCTCTGAAGCCGACCTATCAGAATTATCAAGGCAGAATGGCCTCTTACCAAAAAAACCAGTTCCAAGGAGGCACCCGCACAAATCCGCAGGCAAAAACAACAAATCAAAT
This sequence comes from Sequoia sempervirens, assembly GCA_007258455.2. Taxonomy (NCBI): domain Eukaryota; kingdom Viridiplantae; phylum Streptophyta; class Pinopsida; order Cupressales; family Cupressaceae; genus Sequoia; species Sequoia sempervirens. The sequence goes on along the minus strand of VDFB02214645.1, from coordinate 25,647 downwards.
AGTGTTAGTACCCACTCCACTGCAAAGCACCAATCTAAGCTTGAGCAGAGAGTTAACCCCAAGGCAGAATAATTTAGTGGATGACACCAACCCCTGGTGTTTCCCTTGCAATGATTCACATATGCCTCAAAACTATCCACGCGACAACCTACAACAAAAGGTGGCGGAGCAGTGCAGCTAGGGCACAACATCATATCCCAAAAGCTATTTATATGCCTCTTCACAAATGGACAATGTGGTGCTCACTGCACAAATGCAAGGGATGTCACTAGAGCAAGAAGTGAACATCGCTCCCGATCACACACTCTTCTCATGGATGAAAGAAGAGGAAGCGGTGTTTTCCAATCATGCATCCACATCTAAAACACCGCAAGTAGAGTCCGATTACAACACCTTCTCAAAGAGGAGATTCATGGGAAAACCAATTTTCCCACAACTAGTCAATCTACAGTTTAAAAGTGATTTCAAACAAACACCCTGTACCTTCGTCGTGGTGCCACAATGCCCACTGTGGAAGGAAATTGTTATAGTAAGAGAAAAAGAGCATAAACCTTTGAATCCGCCACCCTTCAATGTGGTGGAACAACTAAAAAAATCATATGCTAATGTGTGTCTTTGGGATATATTAGTCATTCCATAGTAGAATACATTACTACAGAAGGCACTCTGGGAGGATCCAATCATTGAACCAAAGAAGCAACTACTCAAAGGAAAGGTTGTTGATCAATCACCTCTGACCAAAGTTCTCACAAATAGTGAAGTGGAAGCTCCCGTTGAGGTAAGACATAACCTCAAACCCAAACCCTTCTTCCTAATGCTTATTGTGGGAGAAAATTTATTACACAATGTCATGATTGACTCTGGTGCTAGCACCACAATTATGCTAAAATAGATAGATGAAGCTTTAGGGATCAGTTATAAACCTTAAAAAAAGGGAGTGATGCAACTTGATGGAAACAAAGTTGAAACTGTCGGTCTCATGAAGGATCTTCCCCTGACTCTATTTGCCTACCCTAGCATCATGGTGTCGCAAGATACTATGATCATAGATGTTCCCCCCATGTTTGGCCTCTATCTATCCCAAGAATTTACTTCAAAGGTGGGTGGATACCTGTCCCTGGATTGGTCGCACATGATCCTCAGGACCAAGTATAGTGCAAAAATGAAGATAGAATTTGAAGCTCTGCATTCAGAACATGTGGCCAATGAAGCCATGATCAACTTTGAGGCCACTCATACTTCTATCACAAAGCAAGAAATGTTTTGTGTTGAGCTACTAGAAGATGAAAAGGTGACCGAAGATTGAACCGATCAAGAAGATGTTCTATTGAGTGAACATATGGACACTGATCCTTTCAGAAATTACCATGCTACCAAGTTGGGCACCTATGTCATCTACAATGAGGATCTAGTACTCTCGAAGGTTGTTAAAAAACCAAAAAGTGGTCAAGCCTCAGAGTTATGGATGTTGCATTTCGATAGAGCAAGATGAAAAAATGGTGCAAGAGTAGGGATATGTTTAATGTCCCCACAAAATGAAAAGAAATTGAGGTCCTTCCACTTCCAGTTCGCTTGCTCGAACAATGAAGCTGAATACGAAGGACTAGTGCAAGGTATTATCCTTGTGGAATGGATGGGAATAAAGCAATTAATGGTGTTCATAGATTTTGAACTAGTAGTCAATCAAGTCTGAGGAATTTCTATAGCCAAGAATGTTTAGATGCGATCCTATAGACACCAAGTTTGGGACCTAATTGAGGGCTTTGAAGCCTTCAACATCCAAATGGTGCCCCGAGAACAAAATACAGATGTGGACCACATGGCATCAATCGGATCCCAGTTTGATCTTGCCTCCAACCTCGTTCACAATAAACACTCGGTACGAGTGATAGTCCAACCAACCATTCTAGACAATGGCCAAAGATGGAAACTGTTTGATAGTGATGAATACATTGCCTCGTTCATCCAACAATTAGGAGAATTTTCCAATCAGCTCCAACCAAAGATCGCCAAAGCTTATGAAGGACAGATTATTCAACTGAAATCCAACAAGCTTCTAAGAGGATTGGTCACTCTTGAGAATATTTTTAATTGTGACGATGCAAGAAATTACAAATGAAAGTTTGTAGCAAATAAAGGTGACTATGTGGATCTTTAGGTCGGAGATGGAATAAAACTCAAAGTCGGGAAGGATGTCCCACATCATGATAAAGAAAGGCATATCGACTTTTGTGAAAAATATGGAGTGGTGGCTTCATCATATGATGACCTCAGGGGATATGATCATGATATCATCCAACATATAATAGAGTTGGCGGATGGTGCAAAACTAGTCCGCCAAAAACAGAGGCTAGTGAATCCCAAGATTAAAGTGCTAATGGTGCAAGAATTAACAAAGCTAATCCAATTGCAGATTTTCTTCTCAATCAAGCATAGCACGTGGGAATCCAATTTGGTCCTGGTCCAAAAGAAGAATGGATATATTTGTCTATGTGTGGAATTTCGGGACCTAAACAAAGCATCCCTGAAGGATCATTACCTGCTACCTTAAATGGAGTCAATCTTGCAAACAGTGGTAGGATCAAAGATGTTTTCCCTGCTAGATGGCTTCTTCAGTTACAATCAAATCTAGGTCAAAGAGGAGGATCAACATAAGACAACATTCACTACCAAGTGGGGAACATTCTCATACGCTAAGATGCCATTCAACCTCTCAAATGCAGGAGCCACCTTCCAGTAGGAAATGGATATCACTTTTAGAAAACTAATCAACAAGATTATCCTAATCTATTTGGATGATTTGACAGTGTTCTCCAAGTCCAAGGATGATCATTTTGATCACCTTGAGATGGTGTTCAAGAAATGCCAAGAGTTCAGGATATCCCTAAACCCAAAAAAATGTGTCTTCGTAGCACCGCAAGGCAGGCTATTGGGGCACATAGTGTCCAAAGAAGGAATTTCAATTAATCCTAAGTGGGCAAAATCAATCAAAGAGCTTCCCCTTCCAGTCAACAAGAAAGGTGTCTAGTCCTTCTTGGGAAAGGTAAATTTTGTTAGCAAAATTATTTCTGATTTTGTAGGAATAGTTAGGCCAATCACCCTAATGCTGAAAAAGGATCAAACATTTAAATGGACAAAAGAAGCTAGAGAAGCCTTTGAGAAATTCAAGGATGCTATTTCCTCTGCTCCTATTTTGGTCAACCCAAACTTATGAAAGAACTTCATAGGGTGAAGCCACAATAGTGGTTTACAATTTGATGGAGGAAGGAAAACTGAGAAAATTGACCCCATGGAAAAAAATGGTTTTAGGGGTTCAAATGAACCTACAAGTTTGACCGAACCCAAAAGGGGTTCGCCCGAACTAGGGTTTGAGCGAGCCCATTAATTACTGGGCCCACATTTCCTACCGAAAAAAGAAAAATGAAATGCACATTGAAGGGTGGTTCACTTGAACCAAGGTTCGAGCGAACCTTGGTTCAAGCAAACCCCCAGGGGTTCGCTCAAAACCCTAGGGGTTCGTACGAACCCCCCTTATTCCTCATTGTTCTCCTGAAACATAAAAAAACCTAAATTTTTATGCTTCAAAGCTCAGGTTGAGGATGAAAAAATGGAGGCCCCACAAAACCCAACCTGAATTAGGTACCCTGGAATCCAGCTATCTACACGAATATAATTTATTGCTTCGTATTTTATTAAACATAGGTTTTTCATCAAAAATGAAGGTATCTATTTTGCACATGTGGAAAAATAATAGATTATCAAAAAAAAAATTTAAAAATATGAGTGCACCAGATATTGAAGTCCTTGATAAAAAAATTTTTGAATTTTGATATATACAAAAAAAGTTACACATTATACGGTTAAGCTATGTCTGAATTGTAATTGGTTTGACTTCGAAACTTGATTGAAGAAAAAATATTCAATAAAAACTATCTAACAAAGTGGAAGCACTAGATATCAAAGTTACAAATCTAAATTCGAAAGAATTAGAATTTTATCCTTCATGGAAAAAAATTTATGCATTATATGGTGTGCGTCACTTTTTAAAAATGTTGTTTTCTAAAAAAACCAGTTTTCATGGGAGATGGAAAAAGAAATGCAATCTAATTCCAAAACTTTTGAAAAAAATATTTTTAGAATCTACAGACAAAATGTGATGATACTTTAGTTTGCATCTTCAAATTCCTCACGGTTTAGCTGCTATAGGTGCTCGAATGTGAAGATTTAGTTAAAAATAATAATTTCAGTGTCTAGTTTGGCCAAAAATTGTAAACCACTATTGTGGGATCACCTCATAATGTATGTATTCAGTAGCAAGTCAAGCATTGCTACTGTCTTAACTCAAAAGGATGATGAGGACAAGGGAGAACATTTGATAGCATTTCACTCCTGGACCCTGAAGGAATATGAGACAAACTACAACTTTGTAGAGAGGCAAGCGTTTGCAATAGTTAAGGGACTCAAGAAGTTCTAACACTTAATCTCTTGCAATAAGGTGATTGTCTATGTCATGCATTTTAGTGTGCATGAATACATCATGGAAGGATAAATCACCGAGAAAAGAGCCAATTGAATCACCAAGATCCTCGAATATGACATTGAGGTTAAGCCTACAAAGACCGTTCGGGGAAGAGGATTGTGCGAATATCTTGCACACGATGAAGAAATGGCCACCGAAGAAGAGTAGTTGAAGCTAGTCCTAACGAACGAGACAGAGTTCAAAGGTTTTTGGTTGGCAGATAAAGTAAGATTTATGCACACAGGAAAATATCCACCAGGCCTTCCTTCTTAGAAGATGAGATTCTATTGATTGTAAAATAGTGGATTCATGCTCATTGAAGGGATCCTATTCAAAAGGAATTTTAATGGCATTCTATTGTGGTGTGTCACCACAGAGCAAGCAAAAAGGATCCTTGGCACTTACCACAGTAGTCTCACGAGTAGGAATTTCTCTGCAAAGACCACCACCATCAAAATCATGTGTGCATAGTACTTATGGCCAACACTATTCAATGATTCCTACTCCCTGGTAAAAGCTTGCAAAGAATGCCAGTTCTTTGTAGGAAGAAGAAAGAATTTCGTAATGCCTCTCAATCCAATAGTGGTTAATGAGTCATTCATGCAATGGGGCTTGGACAACATCAGAATGATCAACCCAGCCTCCAGCGTAGGACAAAAATGGATCTTGACAACCACATACTACTTCACAAGGTGGACCGAAGTCATGCCACTAAAGAATGCGACAAAGGAAGAGATAGTGGAATTCCTAGAAGAACTGGTGATGAGATTCGACCCACCCAAAACTATCATCTTTGACAATGCTAAAAATTTCCTAGACTCTAAGGTGAGTCAATTCACACTTACACATGGTATATTCCTTAAAACATCATCAAAGTACTACCCGTAGGGGAACGACTTAGCTGAGTCGACAAACAAGAATCTGGTCTAACTCGTCAAAAGGATTGGGTTGAAATATCAAAGGGCATGGCATAAAAACCTTCGAGTAGCACTCTGGGAAGACCGCATAACTCCTAAACAAGTCCTCAAGACTTTGTTGTATGAGCTAGTATATGGAAAAGAGGCACTATTTCCTATCTCTATGGAGATTCTAGCGCTTCAATTGCTAAAATATCTCGAGGTGGAACAAAATGGCGCAATGGAGGTGTGATTAGCTAAGTTGCTAGAAGTACAAGAGAAAAGGGAAAAGTCCCTAACAACCATGACTAACTTCCAATAGGTGGTTAAAACGTGGTTTGACAAGAAAGCATCTAGCCAAGGTCCAAAGTGTGGAGACTTAGTGCTAAAATTTAATGAAAGGGCTGTGAAGCTGGGTCAGCATGGGAAGTTTGACAGCCTTTGGGAAGACCCGTTCAAAGTAATTCAATGCAAAGAACATTATGAATATGAGTTGGAAACTATGGAAAAAGAAGCATTGGGAATTCCGGTCAATGGAATTCACCTTAAATTATTTAATCAGGCTTGCTTATCCTACAAATGTAAATATGTCTATAGTTCTTTTTCTTTCTTTCCCTTTTGTTTTGTTGGCTGGTCTTTTTATTTTTTCTATGGTTCAAGATGGAAAGGAACAAGTATTCCATTATTACAGAGAGCAAAAAATAAACTTGTAGTTGAAAAGAATAGAAAATCAAACACCCACATACAAAATTGAATTAATACATACATGTTGAAAAGGAAAAGATGACCTAGCTACAAAATCCAGAAGCAAATAACAAGATGATTATATAAAGATATATTTTCATTAAATACATATGATTTGATATTTACATTGTCAAAATGGCTCAAATTCCACACTTCTAAAGTATATGGTTCTATTCTGCTTCTTTCATATATTTTACAAAAAGCCTTTTTCAAGGATGTATACAAAAAATAGACTAATTGGTACAAATTTTTAAAAGAAAAAAGGAAGAACATGGGAGTCTTCAGTCCACAGCATGGGTAGCATCAATGGACACATCAACAACAATGTCCACAATATATTCATCCATAAGAGCATCATCATTAGTAGTAACATCATTAACAGGAGCAACGACCAAAGGCGGAGGAAACACAAGGTTCCTGAAGTCCATGTACTAGTTGATATCATAGAACGACAACACATTGTAGATGTGAAAAAGAAAGTGGCAAGCACGGGTTACCCTCTGGCGGTGCTCATCTTGTGACTGAAGGAAAAATCCACTCAGAAATGGCAGCCACGGTACAACCCCATCCTCTTCTATGCACCTCTGAAGGTGGCTCACGATCGGTATGCCTCCACCATATGCAACATTTTCCACTACCTCTATGAGGCCATTCAGGTATTTCTTGGGAAATATTTCTTTGACAAGAAGAAGAATCAAGTGCTTGGGAATCCAATATCAAGCATGGAGGTGACAAAGTGCAGGCACACATCAATGTTAACTCGATACTTGTCCTTGTGTTCGAGGTAGTCCTATCTCAGAACCCATTTCATGACTATAATAGCCAACGAGTGTTTATTCTTCATCATCCTCTTCAAACACTTAGTAGAAATATCACCTAAGAAAGCAGTTTGAGACTTATGACACACTAGCCTAATTGGGGTATTCATGCTGGCAATCACTCTGTAACTATCTTGAAACTATCTTTGCAAAGTGCCTAAGTCTAGCCTATGAAAATGCTACGCATTGCTAATGCTAAACTGCTAAGCCAATTACCTACTACCAATTTTTCTCTAATCACTAAGTGTGATTTTGCTACTACTTAGGTTCCTATTTATAGAGTAAGTGAGGAAATGCGTGGTAATTTACTTACCATAAACATGATGCTAATCAAGTACCAACTTGAAAGTTGTGCCAGAGCTTGCTCAAATTTCCCACCTAGTTGTGTCTGTTGAGTACGGCTTGCTGCATGCAAGATTAATAAGGGCTAATTAATTAGCCAAAGCTGGTGGTAGCAATTGGTGGTTTTATGCATGACCAAAGACTAAGGTGTCATTTTCAGGGTGTTTTTCTTATTGCAAGGTAGAGATCATATCTTTTCAAACACTGATAGCATCTTTGGTTTAATCATTCCTTTTGGGATATTAATTTCCAATGCATATGAATGCTTAAGCTGCTAGCAAAGCATAGACTCAAGTTCCAAGAAAAATGCGTCGTACAATACAGTTGCTAATTGTAATTATGAATTCTTGTCAAATCAAAATGGCAAGTGATTCATCTCGCACAAGCCAAAAGGTTGGCGGTACATGCTGAATTAAATGCAAAAAGGTAACTCCTATCTACCACCTTGAGGAAAAATAGCTAAGTATTACATGTGAAATCTTTAAGAAATTAAAAGGTCATTTCAAATACACTACCCAAGCAAAAGAAATTTCTAGTGCACAACCAGAGCTGAGATAAAATTGCAAAGAAATCTAGGCTAATCAAAAGCTTCCCACAAATCAAAAATGGAAAAAAGTTCAAGTCAAGAAGCACAAGGAGAGGCAACGAAAAAATTATTTAAAGCTATGTGAGGAGCACCAGTCATCAATATCTTTGAAAACATTTCTTATGCCACACCGGGTATTCCTAACAAGCCAAAGTGGGAAAACACATAGGAGCTGGAGAAGCCCAAAAATTACAAAGACAATAACTTAATTCAGGAGGACTGGGATAATATTCATGATTCCTTTCTTGCAAAGAACCCTAAAGGATTGAGGGAAACAACGTGTGAAAGAATGAAGATATCCAAAAAGATAATGTCGATGGTAGAGAAAATATGGTTCAATGAGCTTCCACAATATATGGTCTCATATGTGCACTACTACCTAGAATTAATCCATGCGACCATTAAGCATTTCAACCCAAGCACCAACACTATCGAGGGTCAGACTCTGTTAGTTAATATCACCCCAAGTGTTATCTGGAATATGTTGTGTATTCCTAATCATACGCAAAGAGGGATGAAAATAGAGGCATTCACTCCTACAAAAGGGGATAATATATGGAACTCAAGGGATAAGGCTCTGGAGTTTTATAAGAAAGAAACATAAAGGATTGAAGCAGATCAGTGAAAGCCACCAAAGATCTCAACGTAACATGGTGTTTTTGAAATAGATTTGTGAGATTCCTTTTCAATGATGGCATTTGTTTGTGGTCTAGACACCAACAAAGAGGTGCACATGTTTCAATTAGGCCCGACTTTCCAGTTCTACTGGTAACAATCTTACTTCTAGTATAATTTTGTAGAATACCTCGCAAAGGAGATGATAGGTAAAATAAAAAATTACCAAGTTGAACGAAAGTTTAGGTTTCCTTCCTATCTTGCCCATATGTTTTTGTATTAGAACCCTGATTTCTTTGGTAAGCATGTGGAGCTATCTATTTTTTATGAAAGTAACAGAAGAAAGTCAATTTTTGTCTAGACCCCTCTCCTCTCTTCCACTTTTGACTATTATGCATTTTCAAATTATTTACTTACTCCGATTTTCTAATATTTGCAAGGGGAGGATGGTATTAATTGGCTCACCTTGATGCAGACAAAGTATATGCAAAACTTCATTCCTAGATGTGACTAGTTTTTCAGAGTAGATTTTACATTCATCTGAATGTGAGGCTTCATTGAGGAACCATTCCACCATCCGACATGTGTTACTAATTGAGTGGTAGCCCTTGAAATCTTTCGGCAAGCGTGCATTATTGATGTTACCTTCTGCAGCGAAAAACCCAAGAGGAAGGGATTCTTCATCTATCTACAAAGCTTCAAAACAATGGCCATGAAAAAAGAAGTAGACACACCCATTGTTGCAAGATAAGCTAGCTCATCTAGGGTTGGTAATGATCTACAACAAATGGAATTACAACCCTTTCAATGATCTACCATATGAGCATATCATAGTAACTCACAGTTCTCGACCTTACTGGGAAAAGTGGCGTAGCCCGCTAGAGGACGAAGATGAATTATTGGTTGAACTGATTCATATTCCCACAAAGGATAGCAGGACGCCATGGCATAGATTCTACTTTGCTATGATGGATTATGATGAAAACTGCAAAATGGGAAAAGCCATGTTTAATAGGTTGAGAAAACAAGAAGAATGGAGTATAGAAAGGATAAAAGTCTTTTGGGTGTATCAACAAGAGACAAAATAACTTGATGTACCTTATGAAAGCATGCTGGATGATGAAAAATTTGACAAGCTATGGAATGATGAGCATCCTGCTTTCAATTCAAGTGCTAGCGGAGGCAATGAACTTGATGAAGAAGAAGAACAGGCAGAGGAGGAAGTTGAGACATCGACATCCTCCGCCCAGCAAAGGGAAAGGTCCATAGGACAACCTACCTATGTCACTTCAAATGTGAGACTAAATATATCAAGAGCCTCATGGATGCTCACTTGGGCCTTGAAAGCAACAAGAGGGTCCCAACAGCAACAACCAAAGATTGTGGAGATCGGAGACTCCCTGCCCCTTAAACGACAGTGCACAGAAGCTATTATGGGAGAAGGTTCACAAGAACCCACCGCAAGCCAAGTGCTCCTAGCAAGCCAAGGGTTTGAAGTAAGTGAGGAGCTAGCAACAAGTGAACCACCGCCATCATCCAGTCAGCAGGTAATGTTTGCTCCTTTTCTTACTTCTCAATCTTTGGTATCCTCTGCCATTACCTCGGTGCCCCTTATTACAAGTGTCGACCCTACCTTCTCTATCCCTACCACAATGTTTGTGAGAGGTTTCTCCCAATTCACCTAGATAGGGCCATCTATCTTAACACCTTTACGAACCTTGACACTAGCCGTCACTGCCTAATCTCTCCTCACCTCTCTTTCTAAAGGCTCGGTCACCATTGGTACCCCCATTGCTACTGCTACCTCAGGTCCGACCCAATATGCACAACAAATAGACTCTACAATGAATACCCCATCACCATGACAACCAATGAGCCCTTCTTTTGGTTCGTAAACCAAACTATGGAAAGTTCCTTATTTCTCCCCACAAACGGTTACTCTCTAGAAGAGGAAAATATAGGGGCCTGCCACACTTACATTCCCTTTTTCCCTACCTCCCAGTGCACTCTTTGTAGATGGGATAGTTTAGTCACCATTTGAATTCATAGCCCAAGGAGAAGCCACAAAGAAAGCGCAGGCTCTCAAAATGCTAAAGAAAAAGGCTAAGGATGAAAAAAAGGATGCAGAGTTGAAGGTGTATACTGTGTACAATGAGGTGCAAGAATGCTGAATTTTTCCACCATGTACTTGAACACTACCAAAATTCAAGGGGAGATGTTGCCTTGAAATGATTACATCATGTATGCTATGGGACTCGATCTGAATGCAACCTGACTGCAAGACAAGGTAGAACTCATGGAGAAAATGCAGCGGATGGTGACAACAAACTTCCTCAAATATGACCATCAGTTAAAGAAAAAGGAGTAGTTGAAGCTTGTGAAGGAAAGGGTTAGTTTCCTAGAGACAAGGGAGAAATCACTGGAAGCAAAAGTTGCACACTTATCAGAGAAAGCAAAGATAGAAGAATTGGAGCAGAACAAACTCCAAGAAGAACTCATGAAGTCCCAATCCATTGACCCCACATTGATCAATGAGCTACGAGAAAAGAACCAAGAATATTAGAGCCAATTGGCCCTGACGGAGCAAAATTTGCAAAAAAAGGGTGAAGAGCTAGCATCTCAGTGCACTCTACATGAGAAAAAATTAGAAAATAATCAAACAGACTTTGAAGGCCGAAAGACCCAATTAGAAAAAGAGCTCTAAGAGATGAAATCTTCTCTTGACACATAATTGGCGAACCACGCTCGGGCCGAGAAAAACTGGTTTAAAGAGCTAAGTAGCATCAGGGAGCAACTTGCATCCACAAAAAGGAGGAATGCGGAATTAACAGAGAATGTTGGCTCAAAGGATGCAAAAATTTCCCTTCTAAAGAACACTCCCTAGGCCCCTAAGCTACACAGCTGAACCTCATCCCAGTAGCTCAACAGTTATACATTTCATACTGGGAAAAGGTTAAGGCCTTCTATCTAACACTACGACCAATGCTCCGGTTCATCTCAAAGGCGACAAAATTGAACCAAGAGGTTCACAAAACAATCAAGCAATTCCCAAAGTTCATCTCAGAAAGGGTTCTTGAGGTGAAGAGTTTTCTAAGCAAGCTATACATGGTCTCTAATGAAGACTTGGTAGAGGCAGAAATCAAAGATTGGGATGTTGTTGCCTAGATGAAAAAAAAATTCATCCATTGCCACTCGGCCTTCCTACAAACTAACACCTATGCAACTACTTTGAATAAACTATGGATGGCATGTAGGAAAATTTCTCCCAACTAGCTAAAATGGGCTTGCCATCCCTATTTCTTGAAGATGGGTTGATCGCCATAGCCGAGAAAATTGCAAAAAGGATTGAAGAAAAAGAGCAGGACCTAGCCACTTTCTAGGATTTCAGCTAGCCTCCTACTGCAACAGACATTGAAGGTTTCATTCATCCTCTTGCACAACTACTTTTCCATTACATGGTAGGGGCCGGTTTACCTAAGGTGTTGTCTTATAGAGAAATGCTCGACCTAGGCAGAGCACAAGAAAATATGTGCAATATAACAAGACCATCCAAAGATGATTGGCTTCCCCTACATGCAGTGCTTTCCAAGATCTAATTTTTTCGCCCAATGGATGGCACTCTGGTCTGTGCACTAAAGAAAATTTTGGGTTCTCCATTCCTCAAGCGAAACCCCCCTGGTAGTCGCCAAAAGCTGTGAATATAAAATTAATCAAGCTTCCTTCGGGTTTTGTTTTTTGCTAAGTATCAGCCCATGCCTCCAATAAACGTCATCGACCCCTTTTGAAAAATGACCACCGACCTCTGCCACATTTCCGCTTGGTGCTCTCTGAAGGAATTCTCTCATTTTCTCTTCTATCGACCCCCACTATGCTCCCACGTGTTTTCACCACGGGCCATTTTAACTACTTCCCTTCACTTCCTCGTTGGGCCCCGCCTGCGTGCCATGTAGCTCCCATTTGCATAAAGATTTGGTTGGCCCCACCAGCGGCATCTATAGTAAACATTTTTGCTACATGTCACCCCAGTGCAAGCTTTCAATGAAGGGAGGGGAGAATGAACCACGACCTAAACCATGTTGACATCTGTCTCCTTGCGAATGCTTCTTCAACACAAAGGATGGAGCAAACTAGGGGCTGTGAGATGCTACCACATGTTATAGCTGCTTATACTGGATGGCAACACTTGTCTATTCAGGACATTACCCAGACCACTGCCATCATTCGCAAGGGATGCACCTGGATGGGGAGCAACCAAATGGTATGGGTCGAATATTTTTTTGTTGCAATGACCAAGGGAATCATTGCTGCTACATTATTGCTCAGGATTCTGAATCTTTTCAATTACTGCTCGCCAGGCGGTGGGAATGCTAACTATATATACTGCTCTTTGCTTTTGAAGATGGGTTTGAAGATTACATGTTACATGTTCTAAGTTCCACGTGTCCAAGAATTGTAGGATTTTAAAGAGACACAGGCCTTTTTACTATTTAGATTATTGCAAGAACTTATAGACTATGCCATTGTTTGGCCTCTTTGCTTTCTTATGCTATTGATAAACTTTATACTGTGCCATTATTGTTTGAATGGTTCATTTGCAGAACTTCTATAATTTTATTGCAAGTTTACTAGTTTAGATCATGTCTTTTGACTCCTCTTTTCAATGAATGGGTGTGAAAATTATTTTATGTTATTGAATGTGCTATCATGCTTTAATCTTTATTTTTTGTCATTCTAGGACACACTAAATTGTTGAACGAGCCCTTAGATCATATCCAAAAGATAGGTTTATCATGCCTTTTATCTAAATTTTGGTGCATCGCCTTAGTTAGATCCTTTATTTTTATATATGTTTCCTTTTCCCATTCCAAAAAACCAATTAAAGAAGAAGACGTCTTCTTTAAAAATTCGGAGGTCACTCAGTTTAGCGCAATAAGTCCCCCATAATTTGAGTTTCCCACAAAGGGTTGTTACCTTGCCAATTTTTGGAATCAACAAATAGAATGTACAAAAATGAAAATTTTAAAGTATTTTTTTAGGGTCATAACATGCATGTGTATGGCAAGCATAATTTGACCTTAATTTTAAAAATATTTTTATAATTCATTTAGGGTAAGTATGTGTATTATGTTGAAGTTTGATGAGGATATTTTTTTATAATTATTTTTAAAATATTTTAAAAAAATACTTTTTTATTATTCTTAATTGCTATTTTTGAAAACCACTTGTGTATGTCAAGCATAATTTGAGTTGAAATAATCATAGAATGATTTACTTTTCATTGTGTAAAGAATGATGTCTAGATTGACGACATATAATATTTTCTTTTAATGTAAAAATTAAAAGTTATTATAATAATATTAATACTTGACATTTCTAGTTTATGGACCCATTTTCTTAAAAAAATATTATTAAATAGAAAATAATCTCTAATCAGTCAAAAAATTTACATATTTTAAAACTAGATATTTTCATCTATAATGGGGTTTTATTTTATTTTTAAATCTAAAAATAAAGTCGTCAACCATATTGCCAAAGTCAATTTTTTCTCTTACCATTAACATGACCTATCTAAAAAATGAACGGGTCCTTATTTTAAAGCTAAAAAATGGCACTTCCACTAAAACTAAACCCAACTTTTTGCACTTACTCGTATTTAATGTCTTAATATCAATAGATTCCACCCAAGACTCCCCTATCAAATTTACCATTTCCTAATCTTTTTTCCTATAAGTCTCTGAAATTTTATCAATTCCCTCTTTCTTAATATTTTTGTGTTGAAGTCCTAATAAAGGAGGGACCTTCATTTTGTCATCTTCTTTTTCCCTCAAATCATGCAAATGATCTAGAAAGGCATTAAATTCATTTGATTCCAATTGATTTTTTGTTGCATGGACCAATTTCACTCCTACTCTAGGCAATCCTTCTTCCACTTGTTTCCTGTTAATAAGTGTAACCCCTTGCTTTGATAATACTTTCTTATCCAAATCAATCTTTGTAACAACTAGATTAGATAAAATACCTAAATCCAAATAATGTATACCTTAACTATTTGGAATTTTTTCATACTCCATTGTGTCATGTGAACACCAAACCTGCAATTTGCTAACAGAAGACCAATAAACACTAGTTTATCATGTTAGAAACACAAATCAAGCATTCATTGTGAAATTCTTAGCTAAATCAAGAAGAAAACATGAAAATGAGCATAAAAAAACAAAAGACAACATGCAATTAATTTGAAATAGCTAAACCTTCATCCCATAGGGGGATTGGTGCTCCTTTGATGTAAAAAGAAGCCCTTTCCCAATCCCTTTGATAAGCTTTAATGATGTTGATGATCTAAAGTGTGAGATTTGATGCAAAATGATAACATAAATTAGCTAAAATGATGAAAATGGTGAAATGCTATGAGTAGAAATTCCTATAGTAAGAATGCTTCAAGTTGTGGATCCATATTGTGTAGAGAAGACCTCTATTTATAGAACTCAAGGGTTGAAAAATGAGAGAAATTGGTGAATGTGGGATAAAAGAGGAACCAATAGGAATGTGACACTCGTCACAATTCCATTGGATGGGGATGGAGCACATTTTGGAAAATGTGTAAAGGAAAGGAGGTGTAAGATGAATAAATGAAAATGGTCGAGGATTTGAAAGGTTGTAAGAAGAAGTAAATGAATGTGGTTGAATATTTGAAAGGATGTAAGAGGAGTTAATGAATGTGTAAGAGGCTTTTTGAAACCTTTCGAGGTAAATTGAATGAAGAGGTGGTTGGGAGGAATATTCCTTGGAATATTGCATTGTGAGGATAAATAGAGGAATTAGATAATTAAAAGAAATTAATTTCATGTACAACCTGGTTAGTTGACCATGGGTTGATTTAACTCTTGAGGAGTTAAAAGCTAGAGGATTTATTAATGATGATTAGAAACAACTAGATTAGATAAAATACCTAAATCCAAATAATGTATACCTTATCTATTTGGTATTTTTTCATACTCCATTGCTTCCACCTCCACAAAGTTTTTAATAACATCATTTTTTTTATTAAACATCCCTTTCAAGTTGTTTTTATGCTACCAATTTTTGGTCTTCCTCTTATATTAAGATTTCATAGAAATACATCCATTTGTATCTAGCTCTTTTGATTAGATTGGGGTCTTTAATTTTTCTTTTGAGTTGACTACATGTATCTTAGGAGAGGATTGAGGGGTTCTAGTAACCATTTTTGAACAATTTCCTTGAATATGTCCATATTTGTGGCATGCATGATAGTGAAAAGGAAATGCATCATATTTTATTCATTCAATCCAACTCATACTACCCAACCTAATCTCCAAAGAACCAAGAATAGGATTATTCAAATTAATTTTAACATATAAATGAGAAAATCAAATACCTTTCTATCCAACATATGGTGAGAAGGACCCAAAGGTTTCTCAATAACTACTACAATCAATTGTAGGATATTATTATCTCTAAAACTCCATTGGAAGATGTGGAAGGTGAGTCCATAGAAGAATTTTAGCTAGAATATCCTCCATTAGGCCAATCCCTATATGTCAAGGTTTGATAAATATTTTTTCTTAATTATGGAAATATGTTCCTCTCTCAAATATCTTTTTATGATGCACCATTCTAGAAAACACCACAAATTTTTTTTATTTGCAACTAATATAATTTCCATGTCTCCTTTGGGATTCTAATTCTTTTGAGCCCAAGGCTCAAGAAATGGAAAACAAATATGTGTACCCATGTAAGATTGTAGATTAAGGCATGTTCAAAAAGGTAGAAAACATAATTAACAAAATATTCCAGATTGATAACCAAAACTTGGTGATCTTTACATTTCTCAAGGCATTCATTGGAATTTGAGTGATTACCCATTCATTGAAATGATTTGGATTCCTTTATTACATGCACTAGGAAATGGATTATTTTTGCATGCCCATACAAAGAGTACTCATCCACATTAAGGGCAACTTCAAAAGAAAGACTAAGAGGTCCCCTAGACCCCAACAATTACCATGTAGGACACCACCCCTACAAAACCCTAAAGAATAAAAAAGTTAAGAAAATAAATTTGTGAGGGATAAGCACTACATCATGCCCAACCTCTAGCAATAGATCCATACCTAGCATGGTAAGAAAAAAGAGTGTCAGCCCCCAAATAGGCTACCTATGGCATTACATAGACAAAATAGTAGTGGCTAAACCTATCATGCCCTCCATTTCACTTCAAAACTATTGTGTGGCCACTTGCATATGAATCAATTTCTTCTTGATTTTAACTAAGTGGACAACCTTCCTTTTTTGTGTTTGTGTGTTTGTACTAGAATATGGAAAACAATACTCTAGTGACAACACAATAATGTGTCCCACTTTTTGGCCTAAGTGGGGCATTCAAAATTAGTATTTTTAATTATTTTTTATTTGTGTTAGTTATACCAAAAAATTGAAAAAGATTTGGAGGATGATGTAAACTTATGAATTGGGGACTTTTTATGTAGATTCAAGTTGTAATTTTTTTGAATTTTTCAAAGAAATAATTTTATCATTTTTTCCCAATCAAATTTTTATTTATCTTTATTGATATCTATCGTTTTCACATAGCTTTCACTACAAATAAAATATTTCATGATTTTTTGGAATTAGATCATTAACTCTAATATCTATTATGGGTGTGTGCAAGAAGTTGAGTCCACTTTTTGGCCAAAAATTGGAAGAGTTTTCCCTTATTTTCAAAATTTGTCACATTTCACCTTAAAATTTGAAGCAGTTAGAGATGGAATCTTAAAAAAAGTCACTAATCATAAAATGTAGTACTCATATTCTAGTTTCCAAATATGTAATTTATTTCAATACTCAGACGATAAAAAATGGTTTTCAATAGGTGTTTCTAAAAACCACTGTTTAAAAGTCACTTTTTTTTTACCATACCATGCACGTGTACATCATCCATATTTTGACCTAAACAATCATATTTTTCTAAATCCTTCTAGGAAAAGATTCATAACTCACTGAAGCACGTTTTGAATATTTTTTTGTAATTTTTTATTGAATTTTTTTTTGGTTAAATTTTTATTGGCCATATTTGTTGTTTTGAAAAATCATAGTGTACGTCACGCATAAGATGACCTAAAATTATCATTTTTTATTGTATTTTTCAAATTGAAAAGAATTGCCTAATGTACGTGTTGGTGCAATTCATTTTACAAAAAAGTATTTTAATAAAAGTTATTAAAATACTAAAAAACCATGATAATTCAAGTTTATGGACCAGTTTCATTAGAAATTAATTGAAAAATAGAAAAAATAATCAAATTGTAAGAAAAATACATATTTGGAACCTACACTATCTCATTTATAATGGGTTTTAATTTCGTAAAAAAAATATGCAAAATAGGTCTTCAGACATATGTCCAAAGTCACTATTTTCCTATAACATTAACATGACCTTCAAGTTGTAGGTCAAACTAGGTCCAAAGCTTAGGTTCGGGTCCCCAAGCCATTTCCCGAACCAAAAACAAGCCAAAATTCATATTTTAAAAAACGAGATCCTGTTTCATAAAAAAACATTTTTTTTATGATTCTACGAAACGGGATCCCGTTTTGCAAAACGAGATCATGTTTTGAAAATTGCCAAAAAGCAGAAAGTTTCAAAACTGGAATTTTTTCAAAAATTGAAAGTTTCCAAAAATAGAAAGTTTTCAAAATGGGATCCCATTTTGAAAACTTGTCATTTTTGGAAATTTCTGATTTTGAAAAAAATTCAAAACAGGATCCTCGTTTAGAATTTAGGCTCAGAATCCTGAAGCTAAACGAGATCCCATTTATTAAAAAGCGGGATCTCATTTTTTGCAAGTTGATTTCATTTTTTGGCCTAAGGCAAAAACTTCTACGTTTCGTGGACTCATCTTCTTGCATTTACCCATATATAAATATTATATGGTAATTTTTTTATTTAATATTTATTTACTATTAACTTTTAAATTAGTACTCACAAAATTTTTAGGTGTATATTCTCTCAAAACTCATTTTTCTTAGCATATATTAAAATTAAAATTTTATTTTTTAATTCAAACAAGGACATTCATATAGATTGTTGAGTATTTTTTGAGATTTTTCTAACATTTATTATTTTTCCTATTGTCTTGCACAAAGGTCATTGCTTTTTCATAATGGACTTGCATTTGTTATTAAATAAAATCAAAATATAATATTGAAAATACATATTATACTTTTAAAAAAGGTAATAGTAAGGAATACATACTTACAAAACATGGCATTTTCAAATGACTGCATTTAGTCGACTAAAAGGTGAAGAAAGTTTATTTTTTGTCACCATTTTGATAAGTGCACAGGAGACTATGTTGAGGGTGATCCCACAATAGTGGTTTACAATTTTTGGCCAAATTGGACACTAATATTTTTTTTTAACAAAATCTCCACATTCGGGCACCTATAGCGATTAAACCGTGAGGAATTTGAAGATGATGCAGACTAGAGTCTTGTCATATTTTGTCTGTAGATTCTAAAAATATTTTTTTCAATTTGTTTGGAATCAGATTGTACTTCTTTTTCCATCTCCCACGAAAATTGGTTTTTTCTCAAAAAACAACATTTTTAAAAAGTGACGCACACCGTATAATGCATACTTTTTTTCCTTGAAAGATAAAATTCCAATTCTTTCAAATTTAGATTTCTAACTCCGATATCTAGTGCTTCCACTTGGTTAGTTTTTTATTGAATATTTTTTCTTTAATCATGTTTCAAAGTCAAATCAATTACAATTCAGACATAAAACGACCATATAACGCATAACTTTTACTGTATGTATCGAAATTATTATTATTTTTTTGTTGGATCAAGCACTCCAATATCTGGTGCACTCATATTTTTAATTTTTTTTTGATAATCTTCTATTTTTCCACTTGTACAGAACAAAGAGTTTTGTTTTCAGTGAAAAACCTATATTTAATCAAACTTAAAAAACGGATAGATAATATAATAAAAACATATTAAAATTATATTCGTTGGATATCTCGTTTTGAGGGGAACCCGATACTAGTTGGATTTTTGAGATCTACTCCATTTTCATTCTCAAATCGAGCTTCAAAGTGCAAAATTCTCATCAATTTTGGTGCCTTAGGAGGCAAAGGTGAAAAAAAAAGGGTTCGGCCGAACAGGGGTTTGCTCGAACCCATGTTCGACCGAACCCACTATACATAAAATAAAAAAATAATTTTAAATGGGTTCAACCAAACATTATACAGATTTTAGGTCAAACATATTTATTTTAATATTAATATAAATATTATTTATATTCTTTTTAAATAATAGCTTAAGAGAAAGATTTTTGCCATAGAATACAATCAAAATTTTAAGAAGATTGTAAAAGGAGATTTTGGATAAACTATCAAAATTTATATAGAATTATAATGATATATATGTTTGATTTATATATAATTTTACATACACTAAGGTATATCATAATGTTTTAAGGGCACCCTTGAATAGATAACCGTAATTAAAAAATTTCTTGACAGGCAAATTCGACCATCAAATTTAATCCTTGGTAGGAGAGAGATACTTCAAAGAGAGAGGGGGAGAGTGGGAGAGAGATAAAGGGTAGGGGGTCCTAGGGTTTAAGGGTTACAGGTAGAGGAGCTCGAGAGGGAGAGTCGGTAGGAGGGAGAGAATTTTTAGAGAGAGAGGGG
>VDFB02214643.1:0-40340 GCA_007258455.2 Sequoia sempervirens | reverse complement strand
GCTCACTACAATAGGACTCATCATCTAGAAGAAAGAAGAATAGAAGAAAGGGACACTAACTCCTAATTTGAACTACTAACAATATATTTCTATCTCAAACCCCCTTATTCTATCGAGTGAATACACTAGATGCTTTATCTTTGCTCTCTATATGATCATGATCTAAAACCATTCCAACATTCTCAATTACTATAATATGGATGTAACATTGATTCTATCTCCATCAATAGTTAGCTAGGTGGTTATTTTTATTACATAGGTAATTTTGCATCAATACTATTATGTATACAATAAATGTGTTTTTTTTAGGATAAAAGGAAAAATCCTATAATATTATTGATAATATAAAATATATGGGATTACATATATATAGCATAAAAGCCTATAATAAATGTTGGGGAAGGTTTGTAGAATGATTTTCATAAAAAACAAAATTAATAATGTAAAAATATATATTTAATTATGCTACATTACGGATAACTGATTACTACATGGGTTAGAAATTCATGGGGATACTTTATTTTTTATTGATATAGAGAGATGAGTGTTTCCTGTAGCCTTCATGTTGGGAAAATATTGCAAAAATATAGCATCAAATATTTAACTGAAGGTTTCTAGATTTTTGACTTTATTGATTTGAGGCACATGGTTTATGGAATACCACTTAGATATTTCTACAAGATTTTTCCTATAAAAATAAGTACATGAGTAGTTATTGAGGTTGGCATACACAAACTTTGGTTTGTTTGCTAATGTTGGATTGAGAATCTCTTGTAGGTGTCATATGTGACTAGAGGGAGCATGGATTGGAACATGTGGACAAATGGTTCTTATTTTTTTGTTCACGTCAAGAAATGCAATTGCCACACATGATTATTTAAAGGCCTTGCACGGAGACTCTGCAAGTGTATTGTTATCTTTTTTCTTGAGATAAAGCATAAGTAAATGATTCGTTCCATAGGTTACTTTTTCAAAGGTACACAGTGTTATCTTGTGGTATGTTTATTATTCTTTTACATTGTGTATTATGAATGAATTTAATTATTTATTTTTGTTGTTAGGTTTGTGAGGGTAGTCAAATCCATTTCTTTTATGGGAAAAGATGTAGATATTTAAAATTTATGGATGCATTGCATGTTTGGATTTTTTTAGTTGCTTTGATACATGGGATTTTTTTTATTTCCACTCCTTTTATGATGGTTTCTAATGTGAAGCTTTGTATATGAGCTCCTAGTCCAAAACACACCTCACCATTGGATGCAAAATATCGAAAACCCGTGGGCTCATATCAAACATAATAATTTCTATAAATGCATTTTGTGTGCGTTTGAAGAACTTTTATTGGGTTAAAATTATGTTAGGTAAATAAAAATCTATACAACTCATATAGTCTATATGGTCATACATTACATCAAATAATGTATAGTTTATGCGAATTGGTAGAATCTAGTACATTCTTTATTTTTTATTGTCGGAGTATGTTTCAATAGGGAACATGATTTATTTTCATAAGCACTACTATAAGATACGGGTGCAAGTGATTGGAAAGGAATATTCTTATAATTATTATTTTTTAGAAGAATGTGAAGTTCTAAGACAATTTACTACTTTCATGAAGTTTTCTCTTTTCTATTTTGACTCCTATTATTTGATAAACATATTTAGCATGATATCATAATTTAACATGAATGGGAAATAGAAGAGTGTTTTGTGATTGAAAATAAATCTAACAAATTATTGATTAAAGGAATGTGTAAGTCTATAGTGGAGATAAGATATGTAAGAAAGGCTACCAAGATTATTGTTGCAAGTAGAATTCCTATTTTGGAGTTGAAACCTAAATAACTACAAGTTTATTAATTTTTGAATAATAAATGGATATTTTAGTAGTAAGTAATTCAAATTAGTTTTTTTAATGAAAGAGAATGGTATTTTATCATAGATACCTACCACGTGTAGTATAAATAGTTACTACATGGGGATTAATTAAGAATCAATTTTACATGAGGGTTTTGCATTAAGTTAATAAATAGTAATACCTTAAAAAGGTTATTTTGAATACATAATTAATTAATTTAACCCTTTCCAATAAATAACTTTATTTTAATATATAGTTTTTAATCAACTATATGAAAATCTATTGCTACATAAACATGAATACAAAGAAGAAATAGCAAAATTTTTAACTTGTGCTACATTTCTTTCCATACAAATGTGTTTTATATTGGAGGATGGCTAGAAGACCCTCTTTCCACAAGAATTATATACTCAAACACCCCAAGCTATTTGAAGTTTTGAATTTAAACCATTGATGATAAATTAATTATTTTTTTGGACCCAAGTTTTTAAGGCTAAATATTGACTTATTACAAGTTGTTGGATACATCTATTGAAACTATTTGAATGCAATTTTTTTTTAGCTATATTTTTTAGTTATTTAGAAACTTTCTAGATATCAATAATAACACATTGAAACTTCTCTAAATATCTAATGAGCATCGTCAATCCAACTAAGTTGTTAATAAAATATTGTAAATTTAAGGCTATGAGAATTGTATGTAATTGATTGAAAAATATATATTGTTGTCTTATGTATTTATCTTCGTAGATTATTGTAATGCATGTATTTTACCTTCTTCTATCCATAGTTATGTGCATATTGGGAAAGAAATAGTTAGTTTTAAAATAGATTTTCCCTCCTAACATACTTCAATTTTTCATCTTCAAACAATAGGATTCTCTCTCTCTCTCTCTCTCTCTCTCTCTATCTATCTATCTCAGCTCTTCTTATCTTTTATACCTTATAGTCCAAATAAATATTCAATATTCAAAGCCATGAAGATGAATCTATTTATATTTTTAACAATAGATTTACTAGTAACATTTTAGATATTACTAAGGAATAGAGGCCTAAGTTATTAGTGAGTGTGGGCTTGTATTATGACACATAAGAGTCTAAGTTGATACCCTCTTAAAGGCGATAATGTGTGAATCTATGCCAATCTTACCATTTGGTTATCCTTATGAAAAGTAGAGATAAATAAAAGATCCTATAGATGGTGAAATCTGTATTTTGCTCAAAACAAACAACACATATTAGCATGTTAGTTTAAAACAAAGCAAATAACAACATCGATATGAAATGGTACATCAATGCTTTCAAATGCAAACAAATGATAAAAGCAAGCTAAATAAGCACATGAAAAACATGAAGTGAGTCATATCATATTGGATTGGTGCTTCTATGGAAAGAATCCCTTTCCCAATCCTTGATCAAGCTAAGCTAAATGATGAAATTGCTATGAATGTGATATGAAGATGGTGTGGGAAAAATCAGTTCTCAAGGAGAGTGACTTTGCAAGAGATTGTGGAGGATTTGCTTGAGGATGAAGCCTCTATTTAAAGATTTTCAAATGATGAGTGTTGAAGAGGGACCAATGTGGGACTAAGAAACATGCCAATGAAAAGAGGCCACTTTCATCATGTGATTGGTTGATATATGTGCAAGATTTGGGAAATATGCCCAAGAGGGGGAAATTTCAAATTCAAATTGTGAAATAAATGTTGAGTTTGACTTGTGCAAGGGACATGTAAGAGCCATGTAAGAGCTCATAAATGGCTTGTTGGATGTACATGTCCACTTGTTTTTGAATTCAAATTCTAGGGAATATTCCATGTTGAGTGAAAATGTTGGATTTAATAAATCAATAAATTGATTTATTTGTGCAAGTGGAGATATCTAGAGGATTTGACATGCATTAGATTAGATTTAATCAAGATTAATTAGCTAGGATGATGATTAGGATGTTTAACCTTTTTGACTTAAATATTTGATTTATTTAAATCAGAAAAGGATGGAAATGACTTTGGGGATTTTAATTAAATAAAGTTTGATTTATTTAATTAAAGGATGATGTGAGCCTTTGATTTATTTAAATAATAAGAACCTAATTTACCTAGTGAATGGGTGTGATGCGTTTGATTTATTTAATGAGCAGATGAATATGCATAATGCTAATTTGACATGTCTACATTTTGCCACTCTTTGAAGCAATGTACTTGTTGCGTTGGTTCAAAGAATAAGCTTGCCACGATCAAAATTAAAAAATTCCTAATTTTTTGGATACCCCAGTGGAAAGAAGTACACTGGTACATTGCCCCCTCAAGAGATCAAGTGAAAAGATTCAATTTGAGGGTCGATCTCACGATAAAGAGGTTCAAAATGGATGGTTATGGATGATGATGCAAATGAGATGATTTTAAGATGCTTAGAATAACAAATCTATATTATAATGATGATGCAAATGCAATGCATGTGAAATGATCGATGTTTCCCATTATGTATGATATGAATGATATGTCGACTGCTAATGGTTTGTGGATGCAAGAAGTATGTATGATGGATGCATTGGTGATGATGATGTTAGTGCGAAAAAGAAGACATTAGATGGTGACAAGAGGATTGAACAAGTTCATAATTGGTCGAGACTTTATTAGAGATGATGATGATGATGATAAATGATGATGATTTGCTTATCAAGGATTGGGATTTTAAAAGGGATAATTACATTATGTTTGATAACACATGTAGATACAATGCATCAAGGTATAAAGAACCAGGATGGCGTTGTACCTAGTGTGATGAAATTTGACTCGACAAATGAATAGGAGTATTCTTGTTTACAATTGACATACGGAATCCCTGCTAGGGCGTACCTAACAAAGCAAGTATTCACCAAGTTATTTTACAAGAATGTCCAACAAGCATAGCAGACAAAAGATAATGATCATTGCCCCATTCCTATCTCTCTAAATCCTTTGTTCGGATATCATCGAGAGGTCCTTGGAATGAGCACAATAAGATAAATCAAAATAAAAGATCAAGTACACAAACAGGTCAATGTTCTTCATACCTCTAGCTAAAGGGATGTGTTTTGAAAGGATAAGAATCTTGGGTGATATCCAAAATGATGCCCATTGTCGGAACAATATATCCTAGGACATGCATTGTATAGGATGATGATGGTTTGATAAGCTGATTGATAGGCTATTGATATAAGGTTGACTCACATGTTTAAAAGTGATCAAGAGTTTGATTTTGTGTTTTAAAGGTTTGTTGTTCGCTTTTGATTTTACAATTGAAGCTTGCTTTTGCCAATTGTTGTGATTGTTTATGTTTGTTTTGCCAAAGGATGAAAGTGACGATCAGTTTATTATGGATGATTGATTATTGTGGGTGCAAGCGAGATGAGACAGATGGATTTTTTTCAAATATTTGGATGTTTTTTGACATTTTGAAATGTTTTGAGGTTGTTTTTGGTATTTTCAAGATTTTACAAATGTTTTGATTTTTTATTTTCTGAATGTTTTTGGATTTTGATGTTTTTTGAATGTTTTTGGATTTTGATGTTTTTCAAATGTTTTTGGATTTTGATGTCTTGGGGGCTGATCAAAGATTAGCCTTGCCTACGTTTAAGCTCAGAGACGATGTAGTTCAAATTCCAATGTTTTGGCATTTTCTCGATTTTTGGATTTGTTTTGATTTTGATATGTTTTGAATTTTTTTTTTTCCTCTTTGGACACTCGGTCTGGTTGGATACTTGATGCTACAGTCTGGGTTTGGACTTTCTACTAACGTGCCGCATCTGACGTTGACAAATCGATGATTAATGCACCATCAACATTATGGAATGACTTCCGATGATTGACATTGATTTGAAATGATTTTGTTGGAGGATGCACAACAATGCAAGGATAGTGTTGAGCAACACAATGATCAGGAATGATGTCCCAAGATTATGGATTGATTGGATTCGATTGATCAAGATTGATTAAGCTTGGTTTGAAACAAAAGTTGTTCGAATGATTTGATGTGGCGTTTGACGTACAACTTAGATGTGACTGATATCGATTGATGTTTAATGAAAGATCAAGACTGATAAGGAATGTATTCTTGTCAAAATATGCCATGGGCTAGTGATTTGGATTTTGGATCACAAATGCTTTGACCAATTTGGTTTCACGTTTTCCAAATGTTCAGATCACCACATAAGTTGGAGGACATAGACCAAGATTTATTCTTGAAGCAAGATGCGAATATCTACCCCCAGTGTCTAGCAATGTACAAAATGTTAGGGATGGATCCTTGGATAAGTTTATGGATGGATGGTTATGGTATGCACGCAAAGGATTTCAAGGATTATCTTGCGATAAGATAAGGTTTTTGAACGAAGGAATGCTTTATTAGATAATGCTTCATAGCTCAGATAATGCTACATAAGATAGGATCAATGAAAATGACCCATGTCAAGATGTTTACCATAAGCAAGTGTAAAGTGTGCACCAAAATTTTTCAAGATCAAGATGACTTGGATGATGGATGCAAATGGATGAAAATGAATTGGATCAATGGTTTATGGATGAATGGATTTATTATGGCTAAGATGGATAGAATGTTAGATTTATTACAGATGGGATGAGATGCTTTCAACTGAATTGGCGCACGTAGATGCTTGATTCTACACATGATGCCTATTTGTCAGGTTTTCATCATGGTCTTGCCCAAAGTGTGGTTCTCACTAGAGGACGATTCTTTCTTTTTTTATTGTTTTCAATCCTTTTTCTGATTTTTTTGGATTTTCATATTTTTTTATTTTTTTGTATTTTTCTAAGAGATTTAAAGCTCATGCTGAACCACCTGGTGGTGTTGATGTAGATGCCCCTGTCATAATGTGCCATTGATAGCCTACTTGAAGAAGTTGCTTTTCTAAGATACGTGCACTTGAATACAACTTTTGGGATTCTTGATCTGCTTCATTGATACCAGGGTTAACTCTGTCTCCCTGTGCACATCGTGAGAGAGTGCCTTTAGAATCCCTATGATGGAGGGTTATTTCCAATACATGGTCAATGTGGGAGTTGGATATCATGCGTGGAGGCATGGATGGATTGTGCTTAGGGATAAGAGATGGATTGGTTGACAACTTGGAATCTTTGACTCTCCAAACTTGGGAAGATGAACAATGATGGGTGGATACGAAAGTGTGCATGGAATTAGGACCAACTACTTGATATACCTTATACGTTGCTTGAAAAGCCTACTTTTGATTTTGTGGACGTCTTTGATGGATACTTTTACCTCTTTTATTTTTCCCCACAGTTTCTTTGACTGATGGAGTTTGATAGGGATGTTCTTTCTTTGTATTCTTTGGTATCCATTTGTATTTGATTTGTCCATTATGCTTCTCAGCTTCTTTTACTTTGATAACATTCTTTGTACTTTGATTCAATTCTTTCTTTTGACGTTGGTCCCAATTCATGGATGGGGTGATGGGTGGATGAAGATTCGTGACGTGGCTGGTTGTAGTATTGGCAATGGTTTCATCATAAGGATTCTCCGTGCTCCCTATGTTGACGTTTACTTGAGACAAAGTTTCCCCCAGTATTGTGGAAGTAGTACCTTCATGTCTTGATTCTTCCTATTCTAAGATGTCTTGTTTAGAATGCACTTTCTAATAAATGACCCTTGTAGATGATGTTATTTCAATTTGCCACTCTGCTAACTCTAGATTATATTGTTCTATCTGACTTGCTTCCTTGAGTGGATAGTGTTCAATATCTTTATTCATGATGTCCTCAATTTGAATTTGGGATATATCCGATACTGATGTTGACAACTCTGTTTGGCTATAGGAATCAATAATCTACTCTTTTTGTGTTATAATGCCAGGAGTAAAGGAATCCTATTTTGAATGAAGATCATCTATGTGTCCATCCACGAAAATCAACTCATGGGTAGATGGAGCAGTATGTGTTATGGGGATATGATCATCTTGCATAGATAGGAGAGTTTCCATTAGATTATTGTAGTATCTTGAAGATACAAATTCTTGATTTTGAATGATTTCGGAGTTGCTTTCGACATGCTTTGGATCAAGTTCTTGACATGGGTCAATTTTAAAGGATGGATCACTTATAAAGGGTTCTTGGATGTCATCATTAGACATGGTAAGTGGTTCAATATCCTCAAGTGTCTTGGTCAGGGTTCCTTCAGTATCTGTAACCATGAGGTCGAAGGGTGTCAATATGTCTTGGAAAGGACCATTGCTAGACCTTGGTGAAAGATTTTGATCATGCTTTGGAATAAACTCTTGAGATATGTCCTCTAACTCATAAGGCAATGTAGAGACATTTTCAACATGATCATAGATGAACGGATCGTGCATTATGTCAATAGGATCAAATAATCCTAACACTCATTGAAAGAGATCACTAAAAAGTGGCTCTTGATGTATGGTGAGTTGATCATCAGATGGGGTGGAAATATATTCAAGGTGCTCATCGATGGAGGGACCTTGATCATTTTTTTCAACAATTGTGGTGGAGGGATTTCCAATGTCTTTAACCATAGGGTCAAATGATGTTGACGTTTCTTGAATTGGATCATTGTTGGCTATTATTGGTGGATTTAGATCATGATTGAAAAGTGACTCTCGACATATGTTGATTTGATCATTGGATGAAGTAGACATAGCTTCAAGGTGCTCAGTGATGGGTTGATCTTGATCCTTGTTCTTAAAGATTGTCATTTTTTCTATTTGTGCTTACATTTTTTGGGTAGCTTGAGAGGCTTGTTGCACTTTTTGAGCTTGTCTTGCTTGTTGCATGGCCAGATATTATTGGATGGCCTTTTGGTAGGCATGGCGATCTTTTAGGGCAATGTCATATTGTCTTGCTACGTTTGGTTTTGGTGGTAGTGGTGGTGGATTTGGGATCGTGTTGGATGTAGTGACAAGTTGTTGAGATATGCTTGGCGCGATCATGGTAGTGAAGATTTGAGATATGATGGGTGTGATAGGGATGGATGAAGTGATTGAGGTGATAGGAATGGTCAGAATGACCAAGGTAATAGGTCCTTGGGAGACCATGTTTTTAATTTTCAAGATTGATGTTGTCATTTGATTAGATACCATCTGTTGGTGTGATGTCGATGGAATATTCAAAAGATTTGATGTGATGGCTTGATTGGTGTTAGGGGGATTGATTTGGATGGAGTGATTGGTGCTAGGTAAAGGGGGAAGCCCTAAACCAAGGAATGATGTTGATATGGGTAATGGTGGTGGAGATGTCTCTTGGTGCAATGACTCAACTATTTTGGTAAGTGTAGCAATTTGATCTAGCCAAATTTGTTCTTGATTTTGATCTTAACTCCCTTGATATAGTTGATTTGGCTTCTATTTAAGCAGATTTGGAGTGTGTACTTATGTTTGATTTTGGATGATGTTCTGATTTGGGATGACACTCAAATTTGGCATGATAGGTTGAAATTGACCATTGTTGATGTTTGGAATCTTCGTATGATTTGCAAATGTATTTATCCCAAAGTTTGTCGGATTCATGTTTCAAACACTTGTACTTGGTACCTTCTCATTTGGCTTGTAGGGATTTGATGGGATGTTGTTGTTCGTTTGAAGGCTCATGCTTTGATTGTTCGGTTGAAAGACTTGTAGGCTTGGATTTAGATATACCATCGAGAAATGTGTTCCAATCTTTGATTTGGGCATACTCACACTTATTGTACCATTGACATTTATAGAAGGCAATGATCCCATGTATGGCTTGTATAGATGTGAGTGTTGATAATCAATCGACATTGTAAGGCTTTGATAGCTAAATTGATTTGGATTACTCACGATGTATGGATTAAGTTTGTATTCCATTTTCTCCTTGTGTTTTGACCTTGTTGCTAAAGTGACCTCTAAGGTTCTTAGGACCAATGATGAGATGAAGGATGAAAAAGGGTGGATGATATGAGTGATGAACATTTTAGGAAGTTTGGATCAATGCTAGACTTAGGGCTTGATTTTGGTTCGTTTGATTGGATAATGAACTTGTAAACACTAAGATGTTGGATGTGATCTTAGGATGAATTTTCTCAAAGGATTGCTAATTAAATTAGAGGTATGAGAAAGGATTCGTTCCCATATACCTAACTAAACAAGGTGATTTTTTGGTTTGATGATTTACCCAAGTCTAGAATGATGTTTTCAAAGCTCTAAAGTTGTTTGGTGGGATGGGATGATAAATGTTTGGATGGATGAAGTGTTTGAGTTGCTCCTAAATGAATCTAGGAAGGACTTGTTTACGAGGCCAAGATAGTGAAGAACATGCCTTTCTCTAAGAGTAATTCAAAATCAAAAGACCAATGTTTGCATGAAAACCATACGACCAAAAGATGCCAAGC
Organism: Sequoia sempervirens; assembly: GCA_007258455.2. Lineage (NCBI taxonomy): Eukaryota > Viridiplantae > Streptophyta > Pinopsida > Cupressales > Cupressaceae > Sequoia > Sequoia sempervirens. Next base: position 30,097 of record VDFB02214643.1, on the reverse strand, counting down.
ACATGTGTGGGGTCCAATTGATTTAAACTTTCATTAGTGGATTCTTTTTACCACAAACACAATCTTGGTTAGATTTTGAATCTAGATGTCTAATGTCTCAACTTTCCCCTTATCCCACAAAGTGTATTATGCGGAAACCAAGGAAATTGGAGGCAAGAGTTACCTAAAGTTGACTTTAGTATAAGCAAATTGAGATGACATCCAAATGTTTAGATGCCTCTAAGGATACGAATCCCAAGGGAAATCAATAACATGTGAATTTGTTCAAGGATATTTGCCACTCCTAAAGAATTTGCAATTTTGATGATTCGTTGAATGTTGGTTTTCAATGTTTTTGATTCAAGCACTGTGTTTTCAAACCACAAGCAATATGACATCCTAGCTCAATTGGCACGTTTTTCTTGGTGGGCTTGCCTCATGCCCTTCATAGTAGAAGAGACAATTTTACATGCAACCAAGGACAAAATATAAAGGTATGTTAAGAATGAAGTATTAACCTTTATATTTCAACCAAGATCAAACATGGCAAGTAACTTCTTCGAATCTGAGTTCCAATGCACCACTTTGATAAACTTGTTGGATGGACTGGTTGGCAACTACAAACAAGGTTCTTAATGACACAAAATCGGGGACATGGCACCTTGTGAGCATCCATCAAGCCACTAAAGGCTTTAATCAACCCTACTAGGGGCTCTTATATGTTTTACGGTAGTACCCCATTCTGAAAGACACTGTACGGCTAAGGCCTACATACCATGAGGACTTGACAGTTTAGTCTTATCCATTTATATACCGGCCCAAATGAAAAATTGGTTGGAGTCGCTCTCAAGTTCTCCTTTCAGATGTGTCTCTTAGGCAGGCCCCTCAAAAGGTACACAATAGTGAGCAAGCACATCCGTAGTTCGATTGACCTTCATTTTGAAACAAAGGGAGAAAACACGCGATATACCTAACTCACACTCAAAAAGTGTTTTGTTCAATTTTAAACTCAAATCGAAGTGTGTATGGGCAATTATTTATGCAACTTAATGTCACCAAAAGCCTTTTGATTCTCAAGATTGCCATGAGGCGTGAGAGAAGCACATACATCTTTTGATGATATTACTTTGTGTAAATAATTACAAAACACTAAAGGCACACATTCATTTTATCCTTCAAAGCAATGATTTGATTCATTTTAAGCACCAAAGGAAAGATGAAGATTTGATTGTTTTATTTTAAACCTCAAGACCCAAATTCTAGTGAATTTCTAACATTCAATTTTAATCTGATATTGAAAGAAAACAATGATCTAGTTGGCTTAAAGTAGAAAATTAAAGCAGTAAATGGAGGCTCTAGGCTATTTCAATAAGCATTTAAAAATGCTCTTTTAAATTTAATGTCCAATCCTTCAACTCAGATCTATTTGTTTGATTCTCATGAGAGAGACCACCGTTGTTTATTGATGTAAATCCCACAAACGCACGAGCCTATGAAAAGAAATTTTGTAACTTCAAATGTGTGCCACACAATCTTTGGAAGCCATCCTACATTTATAGGCCTGCCAAATACAAGTAGAAAAATAAGCAAATAAACACAAATCTAAGAACATTTATTGCAACTAAAGAATTACTCATATGTAATTTCCCTTATTATGAAACATAGCAAACATAGCTATTTATTGTCGTAAAATAAAGCAAACAGTAATCATTTAAGACAACATTATCACAAAAAGGAAAGGTAAGCCTATCTACAAAATTTAAGACTTCCCAACATGATGCCCATAGAAGACATTGCTCTATAAACTTAGGTCTCCAGTATGAGTAGTGCGCCCAATGCTTGAAGTTGATCCATTTAATGCATTAATCTGTACTTGATCTAAACTAAGATTAAAAGAAATATACGCTTTTAAAAGGAAAGTTTATTCTCCAAGACCTTGATATTTCTCCTACATCCACGTGGTTCATTCTCTGCCTCACTGCACTCTACAATAATAATTTCTGATATGGCAGAGAATTTAACCCTTGTTAGAAAGCAGCCCACATATACCGATAGCCACCTTTAACTCACATTAGAAACAACTAGGTCTAGCTGGTTGGTGAAAGAGTGCGCCCCTACTCATTGACATGCAATTATGTAGAAGCTAATAATAAAGAGAACGGATTAGAAGTTAATCTATTTTGCTTAATATACACACTCCCACTATTGTTCACACTTAACATCATAGATTGAAATCAAGATGGTTTTAGCTAATGCATTTCGCAGGTGAACAGTAAATTAAAAATTATTAAGCAAAAGTAGTTAGCAGGTATGAGGTCGATGCCATAAATACTGAATAAGAAACTTTCAACTGGTGCACACTCCAATAGTGGATTGATGGGACCTTAATTTGAATGAGGACGCGGACAGGCAGTTTTACTTCTCCAATAGATTTATGAGTTGATTACGGGGTCTCGAATTGAATGAAAGGACGTAGAAAAAGGGGTCTGAGAACACGGCAAGCCCTTCACAAAGATGATAGCTATTTTCCTACTATCAATTGCACTGATTGATGGCCTCTGATGGTGATGGGTCAGTGAACACAAATCGATGTTGTTACCAACTATTTTGACCATACAAAGATAGCATTTATTTCCAGAATACAACCAATGGTTGTCTATCGTAAGAGGATCTGATGAAAAGTGTAAAGAAACTTTCAAACAACTGTTAATTACCAGGCACACATAGAAGATAAATGAATAAATATTTTTACAAAATTTCAAGTAAAAATCACACCCCAATGTCAATAAAGAAAAGCTTTCAAACTATTACAACTAGCAGGTGTAAATGCTTCAAAAAAAGATAAATGATCTCATTATTTGTTCAGTGTTCACTGATTCGATTCAGTAAATGCTTCATTTTGATTTAAGTGCGAGAGCAACCTAAACATCTGATTGAGTCGAACAACCGGTTGGTGCAACATCTAATCACAAAGTTTTAAACAATAAGGCTAGAGCATCTTAGCTAGTCAGACAGAGGATCTAAAACATGACACCTTTCTACAAATAACTTCTATTGCCACTTCTAATGTGAGCATCCTCTATGCCTACGTAAGAAGAATTTGTAGATCTTGATAGCCACGTATGCAAAAATGGTGATGTACGATTGCCATGACAGTGGCGTAAGAGGAGAATATAACTTATATATTAAGAACACACAGTATTAGGAATGATATTGGCTGCATATTAGAGACACAAGTGGTATTGGTAGCAGTTCCAAACTCGTTTGTGCTGTGCTTAGGCATTCTCCAAGTTTGGTGAGTAGTAGTGTGAGCATATTGTCTACAATTTGGATGCTATCAAATTTTAACTAATGGATGATATTGGTGTATCTTTGGCCTATTCTTGAAAAAATAAACCAACAATGTCCAATCAAAAAGAGAACATTAATTCCCTTATGCATTCAAAACATATCATTCTATATTTCTAAAATGACAGACAATAATGTATAGCCTATGAATTTTTTTTATTTTTTTTCAAAAATCAATGACACTAGCTGAGCGGGAAAAAAAAGAAGTCTATCTAATTAGAAACAAGAGATAATAGAATGCAATCTTATTGCAACAGGATGGTTCCAAGAAATTAGACTTTTGGCTGCCAATATTATCAGACATAAAAGAGCACCCAAAATAGCTCAGGAAATGTGCAATATTGTAAAAGAGCGAGATCTAAAATCAAAGCAGCCACAACAAAAGAAAGAAATGTGTTATCTTTGAATGCAAAGTGAGATAAAATACAATAAGGGAATAGATAATTAAAATATTTCCCTCTTGTCCTCCTTCTAGCGCCATTCTGTAGATGGTGAAATCTATATTTTTCTCACAGCACACATTAGCATGTTAGTTTAAAACAAAGAAAATAACAACATCCATATGAAATGCTACATCAATGCTTTCAAATGCAAACAAATGATAAAAGCAAGCTAAATAAGCACATGAAAAACATGAAGTGAGTCATCTCATATTGGATTGGTGCTTCTATGGAAAGAAGCCCTTTCCCAATCCTTGATCAAGCTAAGCTAAATGATGAAATTGCTATGAATGTGATATGAAGATGGTGTGGGCAAAATCAGTTCTCAAGGAGAGTGACTTTGCAAGAGATTGTGGAGGATTTGTTTCATTTACAACATGACATTCTATGTAGCTTGCATTGATAGGATTTGTAATCTTTGGTAAATATCTTACAACAATAATATAATTGATCTTCACTAGGCTATCAAAATTAATGTGACATGTTCTTCTATGCCATAGCTAACTTTCGATAGTTTGAGACATAAAGAGCTTTGCACAACTACCTTTTAGTTGATAGACATTACCTTTTGTCCTAGTTTAAGCAGAAGTTAGAGCACCAAAGATTCCTTTTTTGATTACACAACCACCATTTTGAAATACAAGATTATATTCTCTACTACATATTTGTCCTACACTTAGAAGATTATGTTAGAGATGCTTGAAATAAAAAACATCATCTATTTTATGCTTTCCATCAAAACTAATTGGATCTTTTGCATAGATATTTGTAGATCTATCATCACCAAACTTCACAAGAACACCATCATACTTTTCAATCTTAAGAAACTTACTATTCTCACCTATCATATGATTTGAGCATCCATGTCAATGATCAATTAATTCTTCTCTTCTCTAGCATGAAAAATTGTCAACATAGTTCCTTCAATGCTGTGACCTATTTTTGGAGCACTTTCCTTTACACTTCTTTCAAGATTAGTAGATTTAGTTCCAAAATTTAAATCCATGAACAAGCATTCATCATTTCCTTCATTAGGATAATTTGATTCTTCATCATCAGATACACCATCTTATTTTTTCAACATAATAACTCTTTTTGATAAATTTACCCTTATGACCTTTTTTATCATTAGTAGCTTTGATTGGACATTTACATGTATAATGACCTATATTTCCATAATCGAAACATTTGAAAGGTAGGTTACCTATGCATTTCCAGTACCCTTATTAAATCTCCTCAAAAAGTTTAATTCCACCTCATCAAGATCATCTAGATTTGATCCATCATCCTTTTCCACTTTGCAGACTTTAAAAGTAGTTTCTTTGTTTGTAGCATCTTGACCAAACTCTCTCATTTCAAAAGAAGTTAAAGAACCAAACATCTGATCTCTAGAATAATTATCCAAATTATGAGCTTCCTCAAAAGAAGAAACTTTAGAAATATAAGCTTTAGGAATATTTCTTAATACCTTTATCACAAATTCACTTTCATCCAACTTTCCACTAAGACCATTGATGATATTGAAAACTTCACCAACTTTGAGTATGTAGGCAATAATTTCTTCATCTTTAGACATCCTTAAGGTTTCAAATTTGGCTTTGTAGTTCAACATCTTCACTTGTTTGACCTTGTCATCTCCTTCATAGATACCTTCAAGATTTTTCTAGATCTATTTAGTATACATTAGACTTATCACCTTTCCAAGTTTAGAATCAAAAAGACCATCCAAGATTGCATTCCTTGCTTTTCCATTGTTTCCATAATACTTGATCTCATCATTACTTGTCAGACCATTTATAGGCATAGTATAACCTTTATCATAATATTTCCAAACACTCAATCGAAGAGAAACAATAAAGGACTCCATCCTAGCTTTTCAATAGGTAAAATTTGTTCCATAAAACAAAGGAGCTTTGACACCTTTTCTATTGTCCATCCAAACTATCTCAAGGAGTTAGAATTCTTCTTGCCATCCACAACTCTAATAGCAATTGTTAGATGCACATGACAAGTGAGAGAGGGGAGGTGAATCAGTTGTATACTTTGAAATATTCAAACCCTCAATATCATTTCAAACCTTGATCAACCATTAAACCCTTAACATGTATTAACAGAATGTAAACATGTAAATAAGTAATGCAAACACATCAAACATATAAGAACACTAGATTTATGTGGTAAACCCAAGAAGGGAGAAACCATGGTGAGGATTAGCTCACTAATATATTAATTACAACACCAAATAGAATAAAGATCACCACCAAGAAAGATAAAGAAAGGCTCATTACTAGTGGCTCACTACAATAGGACTCATGATCCAGAAGAAAAAAGAATATAGGAAAGGAACACTCACTCCCAATTTGAACTGCTAACAATATATTTCCTTCTCAAACCCACTTATTCTATCGAGTGAATACACTAGATGCTTTATCTTTTCTCTCTATAGTGATCATGATCTAAAAACCATTCCAACATTCTCTAATTACTATAATATGGATGTAACATTGATTCTATCTCCATCAATAGTTAGCTAGGTGGTTATTTTTATTACATAGGTAATTTTGCATCAATACTATTACATATACAATAAATATGTTTTTTTTAGGATAAGAGGCAAAATCCTATAATATTATTGATAATATAAAATATCTAGGATTACATATATATAACATAAAAGCCTATAATAAATGTTGGGGAAGGTTTGTGGAACGACTTTCATAAAAAAAAAAATTAATAATGTAAAAATATATATTTAATTATGCTACATTACAGATACCTGATTACTACATGGGTTAGAAATTCACGGGGATACTTTATTTTTTATTGATATAGTGAGATGAGTGTTTCATGTAGCCTTCATGTTGGGAAAATATTGCAAAAAATATAGCATCAAATATTTAACTGAAGGTTTCTAGATTTTTGACTTTATTGATTTGAGGCACATGGTTTATGGAATACCACTTAGCTATTTCTACAAGATTTTTCCTATAAAAATAAGTACATGAGTAGTTATTGAGGTTGGCATACACAAACTTTGGTTTGTTTGCTAATGTTGGATTGAGAATCTCTTGTAGGTGTCATATGTGACTAGAGAGAGCATGGATTGGAACATGTGGTCAAATGGTTCTTATTTTTTTGTTCACATCAAAAAATGCAATTGCCACACATGATTATTTAAAGGCCTTACACAAAGACTCTGCAAGTGTATTGTTATCTTGTTTCTTGAGATAAAGCATAAGGAAATGATTTGTTCCAGAGGTTACATTTTCAAAGGTACACAGTGTTATCTTGTGGTATATTTATTATTCTTTTACATTGTGTATTATGAATGAATCTAATTATTTATTTTTACTGTTAGGTTTGTGAGGGTAGTCAAATCCATCTCTTTATGGGAAAAGTTGTAGATATTTAAAATTTATGGATGCATTGAATGTTTGGATTTTTTTAGTTGCTTTGATACATGGGATTTTTTTTATTTCCACTCCTTTTATGATGGTTTCTAATGTGAAGCTTTGTATATGAGCTCCTAGTCCAAAACATACCTCACCATTGGATGCAAAATATCGAAAACCCGTGGGCTCATATCAAACATAATAATTTCTATAAATGCATTTTGTGTGTGTTTGAAGAGGTTTTATTGGGTCCAAATTATGTTAGGTAAATAAAAATCTGTACAACTAATATAGTCTATATGCTCATACATTACATCAAATAATGTATAGTTTATGCGAATTGGTAGAATCTGTTACATTCTTTATTTTTTATTGTCGGAGTATGTTTCAATAGGGAACATGATTTATTTTCATAAGTACTACTATAAGAGATGGGTGCAAGTGATTGGAAAGGATTATTCTTATAATTATTATTTTTTAGATGAATGTGAAGTTCTAAGACAATTTACTACTTTCATGAAGTTTTCTCTTTTCTATTTTGACTCCTATTATTTGATAAACATATTTAGCATGATATCATAATTTAACATGAATGGGAAATAGAAGAGTGTTTTGTGATTGAAAATAAATCTAACAAATTATTGATTAAAAGAATGTGTAAGTCTATAATGGAGATGAGATATGTAAGAAAGGCTACCAAGATTATTGTTGCAAGTAGAATTCCTATTTGGAGATGAAACCTAAATAACTACAAGTTTATTAATTTTTGAATCATAAAGGGATATTTTAGTAGTAAGTAATTCAAATTAGTTTTGTTAATGAAAGAGAATGGTATTTTATCATAGATACCTACAACGTGTAGTATAAATAGTTACTACATGGGGATTAATTAAGAATCAATTTTACATGAGGGTTTTGCATTAAGTTAATAAATAGTAATACCTTAAAAAGGTTATTTTGAATACATAATTAATTAATTTAACCCTTCCAATAAACAACTTTATTTTAATTTTTAGTTTGTAACCAACTATATGAAAATCTATTGCTACATAAACATGAATATAAAGAAGAAAGAGAGAAAAATTTAACTTGTGCTACATTTCTTTCCATACAAATGCGTTTTATATTGGAGGATGGCTACAAGACCCTCTTTCCACAAGAATTATATACTCAAACACCCCAAGCTATTTGAAGTTTTGAATTTAAACCATTGATGAAAAAATAATTAATTTTTTGGACCCAAGTTTTAAGGCTAAATATTGACTTATTACAAGTTGTTGGATAGATCTATTGAAACTATTTGAATGCAATTTTTTTTTAGCTATATTTTTTAGTTATTTAGAAAATTTCTAGATATCAATAATAACACATTGAAACTTCTCTAAATATCTAATAAGCATCGTCAATCCAACTAAGTTAATAAAATATTGTAAATTTAAGGCTATGAGAATTGTATGTAATTGATTGAAAAATATATATTGTTGTCTTATGTATTTATCTTCGTAGATTATTGTAATGCAAGTATTTTACCTTCTTCTATCCTTATATCTCCACTCGCCACCTTGGACCAGATTCACATGTGTAGATTTAACTTTAATTGTTTCTGCAATCACAAGTCTAAACCGCTTAAATTTTGAAATGCCAAATCAAAATATTAACATTTATGTTGTATAGTAAGGTATTTAAAGGCATTCGAAATCAAGGAGGACATATAGGATTGTGGTAGGATTATCAAGCGCATTCACATAAGAGTTGTTATCGACGATCATTTTTATTGAAGTTGCAATGCATGCCATTTTCGCAATGTATGAAACAACGTGCGTAATTGCAGTGTTATTACAGACCGGAATACCATATTCGACTCCTTAGCGATGTTAGGAGAAGTGAACCCACTGGCCTTTGCTGGGAATCTCGCCGTTAACGACGAAAAACATGTAATATCCAGGAGGAGCAGCCACAGCCGTCGGGGGAGCGGTTACTGTCGCAGAATAAACTGTGGTAGAGTTTGGAGCCGCTACCGGTGTGGATGCGGAGAGGGAGAGCATCCTCTGGCCCATGGATGTGGTGTGAGTTGTGAAGGGCGGAGCGTACGCGTTAAACTTTACCACGTTGCTACTCGTCAGACCGAATGCAACTGAGAAGGTGACCGTGAAGGTGGCGCCGTAGGCAATATTGGAGGAGGAAGGCATGGCGGTTATCTGCGGGCGGAGGACGGCATAGACGCTCTCCAAATAATAAGGGCTGTACGCATCCAAACGGAGCTCCGTTGGGAATTGCGTTCCCGTGAAAACGTAATTGAAGTGTGGGTTGGAGCCGCCTGCCATAACTCTCCCGTCGGGCAAGACGTTGGCAGTGGAATGGTACATTCTCGCGATACCGGTGGCCGCCAGAACGTAGAAACGCTGCTGCGCGGCGGGTAGACTGTGTCTGTAGAGGTAGGGCGTGAAGACGGGCGTGTTGGCCATGTCCCACCCGGCCACACCTTTGGCAGCTCCGTTTATGATTAGAATTTCGCCGTTGGGGAGAATGAGCATGTCCGACATGGTTCTTGGCCCGGGCATGTCTTCCATGCTCCACGAAGGATTGGCGTCCGTGATGACCATTCTTCCGCAGCTGCGTAGGGCGGGCGTGAAATTACCGGCTTTGGCGGCGGCGAATCCACCGTCGGGGCAGCCACCGCAGACGAGGATTTCCACCTTGCTAAACCCATCGGAGGCAGAGAGCGGCAGCATCACGGAAGAGCCCGTGGAAGGGTAGTTCCGTGGGCCGTCGCCCGGAATTCTGGGAAATGTTTTCAACACCACGTTGTTCTTGTAGTCGAGGAGAATGGAGTCCCTGTTGGCGAAGATAAAGAGATTTCCGTCGGAGGAGAGATGGAGGAACGGATACAGGTTGTTCTCGACTGTCGAGCTGGTTCGGGTTTGGGTGAGGAAGGGCAGGTTGTACGTTCCCTCACCCGGCCGCCTGGGAACGAACTCGTAGTTAAACACGCCGGTGCCTCCCACCACGATGATGCGGTTGTCGGGCAGGATCTGGTTCGCGGCGTACCACCGGTTCGCGAGAAGCTTAACAGGCTCAGAATTATCCCAGTCGCAGGAGGCGTCGGAGCAAGGAACAAAGTACCGGATATCTGTGGCTCCGTCCCGCCACCCGCCCGTATGAACGAGGGTCCCGTTGGCGGCAAAGGCTCCGGAGGAGCACCAGGTGTCGGTGAAGATCATGAGCGGCCTGATGGTGTTGGTGGCTATGTTGTATTCGATGGAGTGAGCCCAGCAGTCGTGGGTCAGGGCCTGGTCCTGCGGGTTGTCACGGCAGCGCCCATTATCCAGCAGGAGCTGCGACGGGCCGAAGTTGGTCCGATCGAACATCACCACCGTGTTTTTGTACGTGGTGGTCATGTGCATAGCCGAGACGCCGCCCTTCTCTACCAGAAGATTCCATCTTCCCAGCTTCACTGCCAGTTGCCCGGCTGCGTCCCACGACCAGATGCTTAACATCACAAGCATCATAAGCCAGAAATACCGATTTCCAGACGGCATTTTCATTATGGCTCTCTCTCAAACTAACACTCTTTATTAAGTGCGAGATTGATGACGAAAGCCTCATGATTTGATGGGCATTTATAGGCTTCTGCACATAGGAAGTCAAATGGCACAGGATAGGATTAATCGGTGGCCTGGCTTATCTCGTGTCAGGAACAAGAACAGCCATGCGATGCCTTTCGTGATTTACTTTCTTGTTCGTCCTTCCTGCAGTTGACTCGAATGTCATATTGATAATCCCACGGCGCTCTGGTTGCGTTTGCAGACGACATTAAGCTGATTCTTATCGAACGTTTTAAACTTCTCCCGCGCTGTAACGATTTTACCGAATTCGAACGCCTTGCGCTGTGTTTACTAATCTCCGCCGCATGTGAAGCGCAACCTGCAGCTATCTTCTCCACCTACTGCAGATCGCGATAATGGTCAACTTCAATCTTGCTGTCCGGGCGTTTGGAATTCTCTGATGATGTCGGTCTGCGTCTGCAAGCTGCTGAAGGCAGCCGAAGCTCAATAAAATTCCTACTCAAATTTGAGCAATAACGTTGAGATAAAAAAGCAAACGCTACCGTTATTATATTATTTTTGTTTCGACCACCTTTCTTCTTATCTCTAAATTAAAAGGGCAATCCGAAGCCAATAAACGGACGTGTTTTTCTCTTACTGAATCCCAGAGAATAAACCATTTCGACAATCAATAAAGAAAACGGCATTTTCATTCTTCCATTAGAATTTCGCTCTAATGGTCTGTCGTCACCTCGACGTCATCTCCTAAACACTTTTATGTCGACGAAAAGGTGTTTTAACACGTTTTTCAATAGCCGACTATTGGAAAGGTATTTTAATGGATCTCCATCATCCACGATAAAGGGGTCATTCCGTAGGCTTATGTCAAAAGCCTGTCAACCTGATCTCCGCCATATGGGAGCAGCGAAGGCTACAAGGCGTTCGTTTAAGTATGGTCGACAAGTGCAGATGTACCTATTGAGGAAAAGAAATTTAAGCCGTCCTCTTATTCAATTTTATATATTGATTAAATTATGCTTTAATTCTTCAATAAAATTATTTCATTTTTAATATAATTTTATAAATTATCAAGAAAAACTTTGCACAAATTTTTCATTAAATAATTTTAATTTGAATGAAATTTTATAACTTATCGAGGAAAAACAAACATTATTTAGTATTTATAGAATTATTTCATTGAGATTAATTTATTTTCAAGAAATATTTTAGTTTACAATAAATTTAATGCACCAAATGAGGATTCGCTTGCAGTTTATGTAATATTTTGGATCCATCGTCTGCATATTTTCGTAGAATAGACAACTAAAAAGTTTAAAGTACTCAAATTCAAATAGTACTAAAAGATGCGTCACTGCCACATCCAATAATCAATTCTCCTATTCTTGAGGTTTATGCGATAAAAATCCATATCCCTCTATGGTCTTGATTAGTTATAGTTACTAGAAATTCAAGTAGTAATGTATAGATTAAAGGTTTCCTGGCAACTTGTTTATATGAGCATTATCTTGTGGTTGATTACAAATTACTACAACATATATTTTTAGTACTTTTGTAATAACAATTGGCAAAATTTATGATAGAATCAAACGAAACCCACTTGCTTTCCAAATTCCAAATAAAAATTATTTATGATATATAATCACGCACACAAACACATCGTGTACTTATGTTGATATATACCTATATATTAGGTAATTACAAGTTTGTTTTACAACTAATGGTGGATCTAGTTTTGGTTGATATAAATAGTTTTTATCAAACGAAAACTCTAAAAAATAAGAATGAGAAATTTAAAATTTCTAATAAATTTATGATCAAATTATGATAGAGTTTTTGACAAGGGAAGATATGTGTAAAATGTATGCATTAGATAGAGCTTATACATGTAATAAAGACTAAAATTATTAGATGAATGAATCAATATGCTTTTACAGGTCTATTCTAATAAATAGTTGGTATGATATTTCCACAGTCCATTAGGTACATATGTGCAAGCTTGTACTTTTTCCTCTAAACATACAAAATCTATGTTTAAACCATAATCTTGCACATATTATAATATATATTATTCTAGTTTTTATAATATATACATGTTTATTTGTATAGTTTCATGTAGTAATGGTGAAGTTTTTCTATTTGAATCCTAATTATTATTTAATTTTGTTTGTATTTTAAATGTAATTACATGTACACAAATTGAACAATCATGTTTAAAATGGATTCATCTTTCTATCTTTTTCTGGTTCTATTACAACATATTCTTGTAAATTTGATTTTTTCTTGTCCATCTTTTCACATATGCCCACATGTTTCACATTTATTATGCATACTATAACCCCCATGTATGTGCATTCATTCTTTGTATTGAAATTGGCATTTACTTGTGTTGAGTAAAACCCAAATATCATTGAATCTTTCCCATTTGTTTCTCACCATGATCCAACACAATACACATTCTACATGAGCTATTCCTATGTGATGTTGTTTAAAGTTATTCAATATACATAATTTTATATCAAGTTATCACATTCAAGTATAATTACAAAAAAATGTATCTATATTAATTTTCACGTCCTAGGAAATTTACCCTCTTGCCAATATTTTCATAAAAAGAATAAAGGTCTTTAATCTAATTATTCTAAAGTGACATCTAGGAATAGTTATAAATTAATGACATATTTTGAATCCAGCAGGTTTTCCTAATACTAAGGAAAAGTACTAATAGGCTATATTATTTTCCTATAGTGAGATAGGAAATTTGTACTATGAAACTATATTTATTTTTTAATATTTATTTTATTTATAGAGATAAGTAAACTAATTCATTCTATTTACTTCCTAAAAATTGCATTATTGATATTCCAAAATTTTAAATAAAAATTATTTATGATACATAATCACACACACATACATTTGTATATATACATTTGTGTACACATGTTCATACACACCCATGTATCTGTGCACACAATTATACATATGTGGATATATACATATTTATTACTTAGTTATTTCATCACTAATATAGGGTGTAGATGCCTAAATAATTGAGATCCTAGCCACACCCAATTTTATCCTCTTGTAGAATTAATTGAATAAATTCAAATAAATTATTTAATATATTTCTCATTTATTCCGCCTACTTCTATAGTCCACCCTTAATTGAAGAAATTACATATTTACTTATATTAAGTTCACCATTCACATTTATATCCTTAAAATATTAATTAAATATAACTATTTAAGATTCCCCCAAATTTCACTCAACTAATTAATTAAATGAGATCAATTAGTTAACTAAATAATAGAATTTCACATTCTTAAGCATGCTTAAATTGTTACATGCATGTGACAATGAAAAGTGGGGATGAATTAGTTGTATAATTTAAAACACTCAAACCCTCAATTTCAAGCCCTAATCAACCATTTGACACTTACACATGCATTAAAAAAATGTAAACATGTCAAGAAGTAATGTGAACACATCAAACACATAAGAACACCAGATTTACGTGGAAAACCCAAGGGGGAAAAAGAATGGTTTGGATTAGCTCACTAATATATGAACTGCAACACTGAATACAATAAGGCTCACTGCCAAGGGCTCACTACCAAAGGACTCACTATCCAAAAGAAAGAAGAATAGAAGAAGGGTGACTCACTACCAATTTGAACTGCTAACAATGCATCTCTCATACGGTCAAGGTATAGTTCCATTGAAGCATAAACAACTCATCAAACAGACTAAAATATAGACACCTTCTACTTGTTGCATTTGGAAGTCATTAGCATTAATGCTCACACTTGATCAAATTCTCATCTTTCACATAACACACTCCAATATTAATCCACACAACAATTCTCATTTCATTTATACCCTTCATGACCTAAAACAACTTCAATTAGGTTGGCCGAAAGGAAATGTATACGCCTCAACCGTGCAACATAAGAAAGGTCGGTATCAGAAACTCTTAGGGTGGAAAGAAGTGAAGGAAGAGCACACCACTACTTAGATAGGAATCAAATTTACACCAAAATTATTCTCAACACTTCCTCAAACAATAATTATCCTTATCAATTAGAACTAGCAAACTAGGTTGGCCAAACCTACACTAACACTAACAAGTGACAACAAGAACACATCTCTAGGTCTAGAAACATCTCGTGGACCACACAACAACACTTCATAACATATCAGAATATTCCACATCATCAGGATATTTTCCAGAACTATTGGAACCACTTGAAACACAAGAACACCTTTATTCTATGCAACTAGACATACTGGAACATACATCCAATGCACTAGACAACCTTATGAAACAACTTAGAACCTAAAATTCAAGGGAAGGCAGATACAAACATACTGTGAAACACATCTTCCATTGTAGTATGATACAAAACCTAAAACTGTAGATATGAAACCTCTAAAAAGCTCTGATCATCATGTCTAAACCAAATGAGTATATCTTCAGTCACAAAGAAATGCGGAGAAAAACACTAAACACCACTCTTTCACACTAAACTCTTTTATATTAAAATTTTCTCAAAAGCACTTGGAAACCAAGAAAAAAAACTACATCAACCATAATTATCACATACATCAATGAAAATATTGATGACAACACCACAACATAGTGCAACACTTTTCAACATGAAAAATCTCCCTTAACACAAGTTAGGCCAACAACCTCTGTAACTACACTAAAGTAGGATATCAATGACAACAACAACATGTGTTGACATCAATACCAGTAATTCCAGGAACATCATCAATACATTAGCATTTGAAAACTACCTTTATACAAGGGGTTGAAATCAATGAAAACACCCAAGCAACTCACAAATAACTCAAGCTTTCAACATCTCTGAAATTTCGACAATCTCCCTCTTTGTCATTGATGGCAACACTTGCTCTCTCAAAAAACATAAAAAACAAAAGAAACCAATAGTAATATTGCAATAAATAATACTTCCCTTGACTACTCTTCATCCCCACTCTTCACAGACTTCTCCTCCTGCAACAGAAGCAACACCTGCATTCTAGGTCACTCTCCTCTTTTTGTCCTTAGACAATACACTCCCTCATACACAAGTATTTTAACAAGTTTTTCTTTCTCCTCCTATGGATTTTCAACCACTTTAACTCTCTCCTCCTTTGACATTAATGAAAAAGGGAAAAATCATCATTTTATCCCCTCTAAACTTTATTTTTTGTATTGAACTCTTTTTCTCTCCCCCTTTGACAACATTCAAGGGGAAAGAATTGCTCTCTCTTTCCATTGTTCTGCATCTTTTTCTCTACCTTCCTTTAACAAAGATTCAAAGGATAGTACCACTAAAATCTTCTTTTTCATTCCTCTACACACACTTTCCTACACATTGCCCCTTATGGGCACACAATATGCTCCACCTGACTGCACCATCTAGAAACCAGTACTACCTACTCCGCCTAAGAGGTATCCTTAAACATCAGTCTAGGAAAAAGAATAGATCTTGAAATCATTTCTGAAAAGATGCATACACTTATGCATCTTGTTGAAAGGGGGGGAAATAACCCCTAACTTCTCCCAAAGATACTCAGAAGCATCTTTTGGGAGAACCTTTATGAAAATATCATTAACTTGATCCTTTATATGAACATACTCCAGCTTCACCTCATTCTCTATAACTTTCTCTCTTAAGAAGTGATATCAGATTGAGATATATTTTGTCCTTGAATGCATTATCTGATTCTTTGAAATAGTGATTGCACTTATATTGCCACACATGATAAAAATAGGTTCATCATATGCAACTCTGATATCCTTCAATGTTTGTTTCATCCACAACACCCATGTACAACATGATACTATTGCAATATATTATTTTTCTAGAATAGATAATGACACTAAATCCTACTTTGTACTTAGCCATGATACCAACTTGCTTCAAAGAAAGAAAGCACCACCACTTGTACTTTTCCTATCATTTGTACATCCAACCCAATCGGCATCTCTATATGCACTCAAGCAGAATTCAATATCGTAAGGATACCACAAACCATAATCCAAAGCCCACTTCAAATATTTGAATATCCTCTTCACTACTACAACACGAGATTCTCTAGGATCTTCTTGAAATCTAGTAACAAGACAAACTGAATGCATGATATCCAATCTAGTAGAAGTAAGGTATAATAGTCCACCAATCATTGATTTATACTTGGTCTGATCTATCTTAGGATATTCATTTTTCTTGGTAAACTTACAACTAGTAACCATAGGAGTACATACCAATTAGAGTCATCCATTCCAAAATTCTTCAACATTTACTTAACATAGTTAGATTACGATATGAATATACCTTTCTTTGATTGACTGATCTACAAGCAAGGGAAGAAATTCATGTCTCCCCACACATTGACATCTCAAATTATTTATACATTTCCTTAGTAAACCTTTTGGACATACCTTCGTCTCCTCTAAAGATTATGTCATCAACATATACTACCACAATTTAGATTTGTTCACCTTCAACTTTGAAATATAGATTTCTATCTATAGTACCTTTTCTAAATCCTTGCTACAAGTACTTATCTAACCTTGCATACCAAGTTCTAGGGGCGTGCTTCAGTTTATACAATGCTTTCTTCAATTTGTAAACCAAATTTGTATCTTCTAACAACTGAAAACCTTTCGGTTGTTTAATGTATACCTATTCTTCTAATTCACCATTCAAGAATGTAGACTTCAAATCCATCTAATATACTTTGAAATATTTGTGTCTTGTAAAAGCTAAAAACATCCAATAGCTTCCATTCTTGCAATCGGAGCAAAATTTTCCTCAAAATCTATACCTTCAACCTATGAGTAACCCTTACCCACAAGTCTAGCCTTGTTTCTCAATTTTTTTCCATCTTCATTCAACTTGTTTTAGAATATCCCACTTAGTACCAATCACATTCTTTCTTTCTTTTTTTGTCTTGGGACCAATTCCTAAGTTAGATTCTTCTCTATATCTTTTCTAACTCTTCCTTCATTGCTTCGACCCAGTTCTCATATTTGCATGCCTCAGTGACTATTTTTGGTTCCACCTCAGAAAGTAAACTTAAATTTACTTGTTCCTCTATCATTGTAGCTTCGCTTCTTGTCAGTACACCTTTTTTCCTATCTCCAATGATACAATATTCTGAATGATTATTCTGTACATACTTGGGGGTCTTGGGAAATTTATTTTCTAGAGCTTTTTCCTCTTCAACTATCAACTCTTTTCATTTATCTTCAGCCTTTTCTTATTCATTGCAGGGGGAGTCATCAGATTCATATTCTTCTATTACTACTAAACTTTGATGTGCTTTTTTATCCACTTCGAAACTTGCACTCTCAACAATATTCTTCAATATTTTGTTGTAGCATGTAGGTAGGCCTTGCTTCTTGTAGAGTATCCATGGGAGATTCCTTCACCAGATCTTTCATCAACATTTCCTAATTTTTCTTCATCTCTTTTGATATAACACTTTCTTCCAAAAACTTCAAAATATCTCAGAGTACGATCTTTACCATACCATAACTCATAGGGAGTCTTTGAACTATTCACTCTTTCTTGACCTTTGTTAAGAATGTAGACTACAGTATGAATTGCTTCTCTCCAATAGAAATCTAGAAGATTACCTTCCTTCATCAATGTCCTACCTGCTTCCTAAACAATTCCATTTTTCATTTCCATAACTCCCTTCTTCTGAGGAGTTCTAGGGGTTGATAAATGGCTTCTTATTTCATGATCTTCATAAAAATTGTTAAACTCATTTGAAGTAAACTCACCACCTCTATGAGGTCTCAAACATTTTATTTTTAGATTCATTTAATTCTCAGCCATAGCCTTAAATGATTTAAACATTTCTAGAGCTTCTAATTTTTCTTTGAGAAATGTAACCCAAGCCATTCTAGAATAATCATCAATTAATAACATGAAATACTTGTCTCCACAGAACCTTCTAATTCTGGTAGGTCCACAAAGATCTGTATTTACTAACTCCAATGGATCTGTGGTTAAGTATTCTTTTTTCATGAATATTTTCTTTGTTTGATTTCCAACTTGACATTCTATGTCGCTTGCATTGATAGGATTTGTAATCTTTGGTAAATATCTTACAACAATAATAGAATTGATCTTCACCAGGCGATCAAAATTAATGTGACATGTTCTTCTATGCCATAGCTAACTTTCATTAGTTTGAGACATAAAGAGCTTTGCAGAACTACGTTTTAGTTGATAGACATTACCTTTTTTCCTTGTTTCAGCAGAAGTCAGAGCACCAAAGATTCCTTTTTTATTACACAACCACCATTTTGAAATACAAGATTATATCCCCTACTACATATTTGTCCTACACTTAGAAGATTATGTCAGAGACGCTTGAAATAAAAAACATCATCTATTTTATGCTTTCCATCAAAGATATTTGTAGATGTATCATCACCAAACTTCACAAGAACACCATCGTACTTTTCAATCTTAAGAAACTTACTCTTCTCACCTGTCGTATGATTTGAGCATCCAGTGTCAATGATCAATTAATTCTTCTCTTCTCTAGCATGAAAATTAGTCAACATAGTTCCTTCAATGCTATGACCTATTTCTGGAGCACTTTCCTTTACACTTCTTTCAAGATTAGTAGATTTAGTTCCAAAATTTAAATCCATGAACAAGCATTCATCATTTCCTTCATTAGGATAATTTGATTCTTCATCATTAGATACACCATCTTATTTTTTCAACATAATAACTCTTTTTGATAAATTTACCCTTATGACCCTTTTTATCATTAGTAGCTTTGATTGGACATTTACATGTATAATGACCTATATTTCCATAATCGAAACATTTGAAAGGTAGGTTACCTATGCATTTCCAGTACCCTTATTAAATCTCCTCAAAAAGTTTAATTCCACCTCATCAAGATCATCTAGATTTGATCCATCATCCTTTTCCACTTTGCATACTTTACAAGTAGTTTCTTTGTTTGTAGCATCATGACCAAACTCTCTCATTTCAAAAGAAGTTAAAGAACCAAACATCTGATCTCTAGAATAATTATCAAAATTATGAGCTTCCTCAAAAGTAGAAACTTTAGAAATATAAGCTTTGGGAATATTTCTTAATACCTTTATCACAAATTCACTTTCATCCAGCTTTCCACCAAGACCATTGATGATATTGAAAACTTCACCAACTTTGAGTATGTAGGCAATAATTTCTTCATCTTCAGACATCCTTAAGGTTTCAAATTTGGCTTTGTAGTTCAACATCTTCACTTGTTTGATCTTGTCATCTCCTTCATAGATACCTTCAAGATTTTTCTAGATCTATTTAGTATACATTAGACTTATCACCTTTCCAAGTTTAGAATCAAAAAGACCATCCAAGATTGCATTCCTTGCTTTTCCATTGTTTCCATAATACTTGATCTCATCATTACTTGTCAGACCATTTGTAGGCATAGTATAACCTTTATCATAATATTTCAAAACACTCAATCGAAGAGAAACAATAAACGACTCCATGCTAGCTTTTCAGTAGGTAAAATTTGTTCCATCAAACAAAGGAGCTTTGACACCCTTCCTATTGTCCATCCAAATCTACCTCAAGGAGTTAGAATTCTTCTTGCCATCCACAACTCTAATACCAATTGTTAGATGCACATGACAAGTGAGAGAGGGGAGGTGAATCAGTTGTATTCTTTGAAATATTCAAACCCTCAATATCATTTCAAACCTTGATCAACCATTAAACCCTTAACATGTATTAACAAAATGTAAACATGTAAATAAGTAATGTAAACACATCAAACATATAAGAACACTAGATTAATGTGGTAAACCCAAGAAGGGGAAAACCATGGTGAGGATTAGCTCACTAATATATTAATTACAACACCAAATAGAATAAAGATCACCACCGAGAAAGATAAAGAAAGGATCATTACTAGTGGCTCACTACAATAGGACAAATGATCCAGAAGAAAAAAGAATAGAAGAAAGGGATGCTCACTCCCAATTTGAACTACTAACAATATATTTCTATCTCAAACCCCCTCATTCTATCGAGTGAATACACTAGGTGCTTTATCTTTGCTCTCTATAGTGATCATGATCTAAAGACCATTCCAACATTCTCTAATTACTTTAATATGGATGTAACATTGATTCTATCTCCATCAATAGTTAGCTAGGTGGTTATTTTTATTACATAGGTAATTTTGCATCAATACTATTACGTATACAATAAATGTGTTTTTTTTTAGGATAAAAGGAAAAATCCTATAATATTATTGATAATATAAAATATACGGGATTACATATATATAGCATAAAAGCCTATAATAAATGTTGGGGAAGGTTTGTAGAATGATTTTCATAAAAAACAAAATTAATAATGTAAAAATATATATTTAATTATGCTACATTACGGATAACTAATTACTACATGGGTTAGAAATTCATGGGGATACTTTATTTTTTATTGATATAGTGAGATGAGTGTTTCCTGTAGCCTTCATGTTGGGAAAATATTGCAAAAATATAGCATCAAATATTTAACTGAAGGTTTCTAGATTTTTGACTTTATTGATTTGAGGCACATGGTTTATGGAATACCACTTAGATATTTCTACAAGATTTTTCCTATAAAAATAAGTACATGAGTAGTTATTGAGGTTGGCATACACAAACTTTGGTTTGTTTGCTAATGTTGGATTGAGAATCTCTTGTAGGTGTCATATGTTTCTAGAGGGAGCATGGATTGGAAGATGTGGTCAAATGGTTCTTATTTTTTTGTTCACATCAAGAAATGCAATTGCCGGACATGATTATTTAAAGGCCTTGCATGGAGACTCTGCAAGTGTATTGTTATCTTTTTTTTTGAGATAAAGCATAAGTAAATGATTCGTTCCATAGGTTACTTTTTCAAAGGTACATAGTGTTATCTTGTGGTATGTTTATTATTCTTTTACATTGTGTATTATGAATGAATTTAATTATTTATTTTTGTTGTTAGGTTTGTGAGGGTAGTCAAATCCATTTCTTTATGGGAAAAGATGTAGATATTTAAAATTTATGGATGCATTGCACATTTGGATTTTTTTAGTTGCTTTGATACATGGGATTCTTTTTATTTCCACTCCTTTTATGATGGTTTCTAATGTGAAGCTTTGTATATGAGCTCCTAGTCCAAAACATATGTCACCATTGGATGCAAAATATCGAAAACCCGTGGGCTCATATCAAACATAATAATTTCTATAAATGCATTTTGTGTGCGTTTGAAGAGCTTTTATTGGGTCAAAATTATGTTAGGTAAATAGAAATCTATACAACTCATATAGTCTATATGGTCATACATTACATCAAATAATGTATAGTTTATGCGAATTGGTAGAATCTGGTACATTCTTTATTTTTTATTGTCGGAGTATGTTTCAATAGGGAACATGATTTATTTTCATAAGTACTACTATAAGAGATGGGTGCAAGTGATTGGAAAGGATTATTCTTATAATTATTATTTTTTAGAAGAATGTGAAGTTCTAAGACAATTTACTACTTTCATGAAGTTTTCTCTTTTCTATTTTGACTCCTATTATTTGATAAACATATTTAGCATGATATCATAATTTAACATGAATGGGAAATAGAAGAGTGTTTTCTGATTGAAAATAAATCTAACAAATTTATGATTACAGGAATGTGTAAGTCTATAGTGGAGATAAGATATGTAAGAAAGGCTACCGAGATTATTGTTGCAAGTATAATTCCTATTTGGAGTTGAAACCTAAATAACTACAAGTTTATTAATTTTTGAATAATAAAGGGATATTTTAGTAGTAAGTAATTCAAATTAGTTTTCTTAATGAAAGAGAATGGTATTTTATCATAGATACCTACCACGTGTAGTATAAATAGTTACTACATGGGGATTAATTAAGAATCAATTTTACATGAGGGTTTTGCATTAAGTTAATAAATAGTAATACCTTAAAAAGGTTATTTTGAATACATAATTAATTAATTTAACCCTTTCCAATAAACAACTTTATTTTAATTTTTAGTTTGTAACCAACTATATGAAAATCTATTGCTACATAAACATGAATATAAAGAAGAAAGAGAGAAAAATTTAACTTGTGCTACATTTCTTTCCATACAAATGTGTTTTATATTGGAGGATGGCTACAAGACCCTCTTTCCACAAGAATTATATACTCAAACACCGCAAGCTATTTGAAGTTTTGAATTTAAACCATTGATGAAAAAATAATTAATTTTTTGGACCCAAGTTTTAAGGCTAAATATTGACTTATTACAAGTTGTTGGATAGATCTATTGAAACTATTTGAATTCAATTTTTTTTTAGCTATATATTTTAGTTATTTAGAAAATTTCTAGATATCAATAATAACACATTGAAACTTCTCTAAATATCTAATGAGCATCGTCAATCCAACTAAGTTGTTAATAAATATTGTAAATTTAAGGCTATGAGAATTGTATGTAATTGATTGAAAAATATATATTGTTGTCTTCTGTATTTATCTTCGTAGATTATTGTAATGCAAGTATTTTACCTTCTTCTATCCATAGTTATGTGCATATTGGGAAAGAAATAGTTAGTTTTAAAATAGATTTTCCCTCCTAACATACTACAATTTTTCATCTTCAAACAATAGGATCTCTCTCTCTCTCTCTCTCTCTCTCTCTCTATCTATCTCAGCTCTGCTTATCTTTTATACCTTATTGTCCAAATAAATATTCAATATTCAAAGCCATGAAGATGAATCTATTTATATTTTTAACAATTAATTTACTAGTAACATTTTAGATATTACTAAGGAATAGAGGCCTAAGTTATTAGTGAGTGTGGGTTTGTATTATGACACATAAGAGTCTAAGTTGATACCCTCTTGAAGGCGATAATGTGTGAATCTATGCCAATCTTACCATTTGGTTATCCTTATGAAAAGTAGAGATAAATAAAAGATCCTAAATTTGAAAACCACTAATGTTTTTATTAATGATATATTTCATTTAGATGTTTGACCTAAGGGGCATGCAGCATATGTTATTGTTCATACAAAATATGTTGAATATGTATACTCAAGAAAGTAGAGGTGGACTATATTCTTTCATACTTTTGCATATGTGAATGAATATGCAATAATAGGAATTTAATATGAAGTTATCACTCTTGAGGATATGGATGTTGAAGACCAAGTCATTATATATGGATCTTCATTTATTTTCCCTCTAGCATGCCAAATTACCTCTGTAGAGTGTGATACACACGTAACTAGATGGGAGATGCGGAAGAGGATACTCGTGAGATTTACTGTAGAAGTGAACTTTTTTCAATAGGTCATGATGAATCTTACAAAATATAGTTGTAACTATAAGAGATTAGTTATTAACATAAGAAACCTCAAGTTTCTAATATTAAACAGTTGTTGAGCTAAGTGAGGACACCTGTTATATGTATGTTTCAAGTATGTAAAAATATATTGATCAACTATCATAATGGTGATTCATTTAGAATATCGACTTTTCTAGAGCTTGGTTTGACCACTAGTTAGTATAAGAACTTTCGTTTGGTGAAGGTTTTGGTTCAAATAATAGAGATGAACGTGCTACCACTATGCTTAAGGGTTTTATTTCATACTTGATTGCATGTGCAAGAGATGGATTTGTCATCTTTTAGTAGCCTTAAATAGTCTATATGGTTTTGTTCATCCAAAGATCATGCCTAGAATTCAAAGTTTTTAGATTATTATTTAAAAGGAAACAATTTTTTTCAAACGAAATGTGCAATTAAGTATGATTTGTCGAATAATGCGAATATGGGGATTTCAAATTTGATCTTGATCTATGTAAAGTAGTTTTCCATTAAGATGATTTTGAGACACAGGATTATTAAGCACTTTGATTTTCTCATGTGATAAACTAACTCTACCAACATGTGTAATTATGAATCTCATTCTACTTCCTTAAAGGTGATTATCCATATGATGATATAATTTTATTTTATTGATATATTATGTGTGATTAGTTTCTTGGTTCAAGAGAAGAAAAAGAAGATGAATATGACACCTTCTTGCTTGACTAAAGGGGGATCATGAACATTCTTTCGTTTGTAAGTATATTTATATTTTCACTAGGAAGTATTTCTAGGAAATTTTAACTCATCTAAAATTATTATGTGTGATAGGGAAATAATACTTTCTTATTTTATTAGCTATGGCCTTGGGCCATGGGAGACATGTGTAGGATTCAACCTAGATTTTCATGCACTTATTATTTTTGAATTATCATTTGAGTGTTTTAATATATTCAATTGTGCTGTCTCATTTGAGATAGAAAAATGTTGTAAGTTGCACATGGTATTATGTTTGGCCTTTAATCTTCCTTGTATGTTTTAGTTTCTTAAAAGAATAGTTGCATTTAATCTTTGAATTTTTTCCCGCTTTTTTTCTCGGTCAAGTCTACCCTATAGATCGGATTTTAGATTCCCTCTTGATTTTAATTTCAATGACCATAACTTTAGCTAGATTATTTTAGGCATTAAATTATAGTGTAATATATTGCTTCTATATACAAATTTAGGTCGTTTAATTCCTTACATTATATAACTTGATACAATATTTGTATTTCTTGATCCTAAAAAAATATTTAATAAGGTATGCTATGGACTTTATGTCTATATTCTAATCGATTATGTTCATAGTGAATAAAAAAAGCCTCTGCAATCGTGTAGAATGGGAGTCTCATATCTATGTTCCCTTTTGATAACATACATGATGAGATATTTATAAGGTTGATTTAAGTGTTCCCATTACATCAAAGATTTGATTGACATGTTTCTCTTTCTTTTATATTCGAGTTGAGTGGTTCTCTCAAGTCTAGTTAGAAATGTTTTTAAGTCGTCAAGGAACATCAAGGGAATATGTGAGATGTTTATACACTATAGTTCATAGAGGATTTCAAATTTATTTGCTAAGCCCTTTGAGCTTTAGATATGAATATATGTTTAGTAAAAACCCAATCTTTTCACTAACTAAAATATAAAAAAATGTCCTTGCGTCCAAGTGTCACGTGTTCATATGTGCAAGAAGCCCTATAGACTCAGCTCTTTTATTTGTTATAATTTGGTTAGAGATTGCACATCCAAATATTTTATTTGTCCATTCACATACACCACCATATTGCATCAGGGAATATTGCATGACTTTTTGTTGTTTTTAATGTTTGTTAGAAGTCGCTAGATTGGTGCATCCAAGGGTTTTAACAAATATGAATATTCCTTTCTTAGAGAAATGTCCCTAAAGGTGTACCCCAAACATCATCAATTAGCAACTAAATATCATTATTGTTGAGGTTATCACATCAAAGTCTTACTAAATAGATACATTTAGATGAGATCCAATCAGTGCATAGTGTATTTTTTCTAAATAGTGGAGATCTATTCTACAATCAGATAAGCAAAATTTTGACAATAATTTTCTTAGTCTTGAGGTGGTCACCTAATAGATCATTACTTTCTAGAGTGATATATACCAAATTACAACACTCGACAGAATTAAATTAACATTAGACCTAGAGCTATGCAAATTTATTTATCAATTTTAATTTTTTCATTTGGTTCTCTAAATAGTTAGGCTTAGGCCTTGATTCTACAATTTATAAATAACTATGCCGATTTAATTATTTTACTATAGTACATTTGTGTAAAGTAAAAGTAACTTACATATTAGAAATGCATGTATTTTAAAATTACATAAAGATATTAATCTTGAGAATCTATTTTACTATTATAAATAATTTATGATAGACAACACTATATAAATGTCTGATTATTATTCTTCACAAAAATATATTTCAAAGATAAGAGCTAATAGATGTATGCATAGTAATACATGACGCTCTTACTTTAATGGTGAAAATATCATAGCCATACACTTTTACCTTATGCTTTGGGTCTGCTTTGAATAAAGATAACAAGTATACAAGTGAAGTATTCTTGAGGCGAATTCAAATAATCCCACCATCACTCATCATTACAAATATATTTTGATCCTTATATCTCCACTCGCCACCTTGGACCAGATTCACATGTGTAGATTTAACTTTAATTGTTTCTGCAATCACAAGTCTAAACCGCTTAAATTTTGAAATGCCAAATCAAAATATTAACATTTATGTTGTATAGTAAGGTATTTAAAGGCATTCGAAATCAAGGAGGACATATAGGATTGTGGTAGGATTATCAAGCGCATTCACATAAGAGTTGTTATCGACGATCATTTTTATTGAAGTTGCAATGCATGCCATTTTCGCAATGTATGAAACAACGTGCGTAATTGCAGTGTTATTACAGACCGGAATACCATATTCGACTCCTTAGCGATGTTAGGAGAAGTGAACCCACTGGCCTTTGCTGGGAATCTCGCCGTTAACGACGAAAAACATGTAATATCCAGGAGGAGCAGCCACAGCCGTCGGGGGAGCGGTTACTGTCGCAGAATAAACTGTGGTAGAGTTTGGAGCCGCTACCGGTGTGGATGCGGAGAGGGAGAGCATCCTCTGGCCCATGGATGTGGTGTGAGTTGTGAAGGGCGGAGCGTACGCGTTAAACTTTACCACGTTGCTACTCGTCAGACCGAATGCAACCGAGAAGGTGACCGTGAAGGTGGCGCCGTAGGCAATATTGGAGGAGGAAGGCATGGCGGTTATCTGCGGGCGGAGGACGGCATAGACGCTCTCCAAATAATAAGGGCTGTACGCATCCAAACGGAGCTCCGTTGGGAATTGCGTTCCCGTGAAAACGTAATTGAAGTGTGGGTTGGAGCCGCCTGCCATAACTCTCCCGTCGGGCAAGACGTTGGCAGTGGAATGGTACATTCTCGCGATACCGGTGGCCGCCAGAACGTAGAAACGCTGCTGCGCGGCGGGTAGACTGTGTCTGTAGAGGTAGGGCGTGAAGACGGGCGTGTTGGCCATGTCCCACCCGGCCACACCTTTGGCAGCTCCGTTTATGATTAGAATTTCGCCGTTGGGGAGAATGAGCATGTCCGACATGGTTCTTGGCCCGGGCATGTCTTCCATGCTCCACGAAGGATTGGCGTCCGTGATGACCATTCTTCCGCAGCTGCGTAGGGCGGGCGTGAAATTACCGGCTTTGGCGGCGGCGAATCCACCGTCGGGGCAGCCACCGCAGACGAGGATTTCCACCTTGCTAAACCCATCGGAGGCAGAGAGCGGCAGCATCACGGAAGAGCCCGTGGAAGGGTAGTTCCGTGGGCCGTCGCCCGGAATTCTGGGAAATGTTTTCAACACCACGTTGTTCTTGTAGTCGAGGAGAATGGAGTCCCTGTTGGCGAAGATAAAGAGATTTCCGTCGGAGGAGAGATGGAGGAACGGATACAGGTTGTTCTCGACTGTCGAGCTGGTTCGGGTTTGGGTGAGGAAGGGCAGGTTGTACGTTCCCTCACCCGGCCGCCTGGGAACGAACTCGTAGTTAAACACGCCGGTGCCTCCCACCACGATGATGCGGTTGTCGGGCAGGATCTGGTTCGCGGCGTACCACCGGTTCGCGAGAAGCTTAACAGGCTCAGAATTATCCCAGTCGCAGGAGGCGTCGGAGCAAGGAACAAAGTACCGGATATCTGTGGCTCCGTCCCGCCACCCGCCCGTATGAACGAGGGTCCCGTTGGCGGCAAAGGCTCCGGAGGAGCACCAGGTGTCGGTGAAGATCATGAGCGGCCTGATGGTGTTGGTGGCTATGTTGTATTCGATGGAGTGAGCCCAGCAGTCGTGGGTCAGGGCCTGGTCCTGCGGGTTGTCACGGCAGCGCCCATTATCCAGCAGGAGCTGCGACGGGCCGAAGTTGGTCCGATCGAACATCACCACCGTGTTTTTGTACGTGGTGGTCATGTGCATAGCCGAGACGCCGCCCTTCTCTACCAGAAGATTCCATCTTCCCAGCTTCACTGCCAGTTGCCCGGCTGCGTCCCACGACCAGATGCTTAACATCACAAGCATCATAAGCCAGAAATACCGATTTCCAGACGGCATTTTCATTATGGCTCTCTCTCAAACTAACACTCTTTATTAAGTGCGAGATTGATGACGAAAGCCTCATGATTTGATGGGCATTTATAGGCTTCTGCACATAGGAAGTCAAATGGCACAGGATAGGATTAATCGGTGGCCTGGCTTATCTCGTGTCAGGAACAAGAACAGCCATGCGATGCCTTTCGTGATTTACTTTCTTGTTCGTCCTTCCTGCAGTTGACTCGAATGTCATATTGATAATCCCACGGCGCTCTGGTTGCGTTTGCAGACGACATTAAGCTGATTCTTATCGAACGTTTTAAACTTCTCCCGCGCTGTAACGATTTTACCGAATTCGAACGCCTTGCGCTGTGTTTACTAATCTCCGCCGCATGTGAAGCGCAACCTGCAGCTATCTTCTCCACCTACTGCAGATCGCGATAATGGTCAACTTCAATCTTGCTGTCCGGGCGTTTGGAATTCTCTGATGATGTCGGTCTGCGTCTGCAAGCTGCTGAAGGCAGCCGAAGCTCAATAAAATTCCTACTCAAATTTGAGCAATAACGTTGAGATAAAAAAGCAAACGCTACCGTTATTATATTATTTTTGTTTCGACCACCTTTCTTCTTATCTCTAAATTAAAAGGGCAATCCGAAGCCAATAAACGGACGTGTTTTTCTCTTACTGAATCCCAGAGAATAAACCATTTCGACAATCAATAAAGAAAACGGCATTTTCATTCTTCCATTAGAATTTCGCTCTAATGGTCTGTCGTCACCTCGACGTCATCTCCTAAACACTTTTATGTCGACGAAAAGGTGTTTTAACACGTTTTTCAATAGCCGACTATTGGAAAGGTATTTTAATGGATCTCCATCATCCACGATAAAGGGGTCATTCCGTAGGCTTATGTCAAAAGCCTGTCAACCTGATCTCCGCCATATGGGAGCAGCGAAGGCTACAAGGCGTTCGTTTAAGTATGGTCGACAAGTGCAGATGTACCTATTGAGGAAAAGAAATTTAAGCCGTCCTCTTATTCAATTTTATATATTGATTAAATTATGCTTTAATTCTTCAATAAAATTATTTCATTTTTAATATAATTTTATAAATTATCAAGAAAAACTTTGCACAAATTTTTCATTAAATAATTTTAATTTGAATGAAATTTTATAACTTATCAAGGAAAAACAAACATTATTTAGTATTTATAGAATTATTTCATTGAGATTAATTTATTTTCAAGAAATATTTTAGTTTACAATAAATTTAATGCACCAAATGAGGATTCG
>VDFB02214640.1:0-16847 GCA_007258455.2 Sequoia sempervirens | reverse complement strand
AAAAAATATTATCATTTCATTGTTATTAGGGCGGTCAGAGAAACACCTACTTCTTTTTAATTTTTCCCTGAAATTTAAGTACTACTGTATTGAAATTTCAGATTTTCACCAAATGGATTTAAAAAAAAAAAAAACTTAGTAGTTTAGAAATCACATTTATTTTTCTACAGATTCTATTCTTACATATTTTTGAAATAATATAGATAACTTATTCAAATTTTTACCGCCAAGTTGCTCTTAACTCTAATTGTTCTCAATTTTCATTACACTTATAATTTATTTGGCCTGTCATGATCCGCATACCCACATCCAACTTTAAAAAATAATAATTAAGAATGGTTTTCTTACCTTTGAGACGATCCACAACAAAAAGCTCAAAATCCTCAAGACATCTAGGTGGGGAGCTGTCTGATAGAAGGATAAATTTGGCCACATTCTAGACCCATACTTTGAAGCACTTTTAGCAGGAGATTCCTCCATTGGGAAGGCCCTTTGATTATTGCTCATTATATCTCCATCTTCAAAAAAATTCAACCTCTGTTTGTTTTCCCAGACTATTTCTTCTAACTAAGCGGTATTTAAAAATTACGAGAAAATGATGGTCTTTATATTATTTGATTTTTGTTACGCATTTATAAAAAATATATATAAATTTGTATGCATAAGTGTCGGCTAAAGCCTAAATTGATGACTAGGAATATTTTGTCTCAAAAAATAAAGTTTGATGCAAAAAATTAATCATTTATTTAGTCATTTATAGTTGTGTTGTAAAATATGAGTAGAATTTAGTCATTTTTAGCTATTGTGACTAAAAGTTTTAGTCATGTAGTCATTTATTTTCCAAATTCTACTAATGATCCAAAATTCAAATATGAAGTGTTGGCTTTTGAAATCTAATTTCTAAGAAATTGGATAAACACCTAACCTAGTGATTTTATCATTTGAAATCGAAGCAACATGATCTAGCAATTCAAGAGAAAATACTATTGTCAAGAGCATTCTAGAGAAGCATATCAGAGCATTATTACAACAAGTCAAGATCCAACATCATGTCAAAGTTTAAGTGTGCTTGGAGCATGTTCATGCTATGTGAAGGCTAACCTTGTTGTAGGTCTCCAAGCATTCAAGAAAAGAAAGATCCAAGATCCTTGAAGAGATGCATATGTCTTCAGTCCTTCAAGGAGGCCATTGAAGGGTGGTGAGTTGTAACATTGTGTTCATTCATCATTTCCTTCCAAATCATTCAAGGTTTTATCATTGACATTTCCATTGTGGAAGTGGAAACACTAGCACATGGTTTGGTTGAGGCAAGCCCCTATATGACACAAAATTTTCCCTCTTTGTGAATGTGTAGGTTGTAGGTTTGAAGTGGATTGATAAGAGTTTGAAGATCCATTTTGTATTGTTGTATTTATTGTCACCATTCTTGTCAAGACACATAAACTCACCTTCCAGATCTGTTAGAACTTGATTGTTTTTGTTTATCAGTTGTTCGATAATTGTATTTATTACATTAGGTCATTTAGTTTAATTAGGGTTATCAATCGCAATCATTTCCAAATCATTCCAATCCTCAAAAGGATACATATCCAAGTCTGATTGGCTCACCATTGAGGTTGATAGTCAATCTATACACCTTGTTGATCTATATCCTAATGAAACATATAGAAATGACACAAATGTACCATAGGTCATGAGTGTTAAACTTACGGTATGCCACACATATTTATGTTTCAAAGAGTATTATTTAATTACTTTGCTTCAAAATACTCAAGTTGGTATTTATGTTTATGAAATTTACTGCATTGATTAGCTACATACAAAGATATTCTACAAAGCACATTATGCAAGATTCAAGTGAATTCAAATAATTATCCTAAAAAAGTTTCTTGTATTAGAGTCTATTGGAAATAAAAAGCATGGATTTTTTTGACTCTACAAGACTTCCATATGATTAATATTATTTGAGATCATTTATTTTTGTGTTATCTAATAGTGTTAACAATATGCATCATGTACTAGTTGATAATGGATCTAATTTGAATATATGTAGTGAGGATTGCTTCTAAATTTTTAAGTGAATAAATAAAAAAAATAGAAAAACCAAAAGTTATAATTAAATATTTGATAGTGTGGGTAGGAAATCTATGGTGTTATCACTCTTACTATTAATTTGGGACTAGTTACTCTTGGTATACACCATTTAATGTGATGCTAGGGCATTTAACATAATTTTTCAAATATTGAACCCATTAATATATACAATCAATAGATTTCCATGTACTACATTAAAAATATCATAGATGTGGGAGGAATGTTTATATTACCAAACTAGATGAAAATCCATCATCATTGTTAGATGGTCAAGAAACCAAAATTTGTTTTCAAATATAATCAATTAACAAAATTAACTTTTATTAGGTTAGATGTAATAAAATTGATAAGAATGTGTCAATTATATTCTATTTTCCTATTGAATGTTATCATGGATTGGTTCTCACCTTCAAATTATTGGTCTTTATTATTTTATTATCCAATCAATCATATAAGTGTTGTAATGAGATTGATGTTGTTAGAAATATTCTTTTAATGTCTAGATAGCTCATAAGTAAACTTAAATTGTTAATTGATGTTAATTTTTAAATAAATATCATTATGAACACTCTTGTAGATAAATTAGCAGGAAATCAAACATATATGGAAGAATTTAGGGTAAAATAAAAAAAACATGTATCACACTTTTAAAAGGAAATAACCAATGCGAATAAAAAATTTCAACTTCAACAACATAAAAGTGGCCTTTATGTTTTTGAGTTTCAAAATGACGTAAACTAATCAAATGTAGAACTCTTGTTGAAGTTTATACTTGTAATTTTATAAATCATTAAAACAATTGGTTTGATATATTTTTTATAAGTTTAAGAGAAAAATTTGAATTGCTGAATATTTCAAAAAAAAGTGAGGTTGATGGGACGTCACAAAAAAGAGAACATTTTTTTTCCTTTTTCTTCCCAAATAGGTAACTTCAATATCTAGAGCATGGAAAAAAATTTGATGAAAATTTCTGTTTTGGTAATCACGTTTTAAAGTGAAACTTCACCGATATGTCATAGTTTTCATGGGACATCAACTTTTGTCTAATTTTTTTTATCATTAAAAAAATTATACTCTTTTGAAGAGGATTCTTTCCTCTAGTGCACCATATATTTTTCAATTTTTTTAATATGTTTTAATATATTTTTTAAAATTTCTAATCAACCTCATGTTTGATTATAAAAAAAACTTACACTAAATTAAGAAAATCATAATAAAATAAATAAAAATATATATAAAAAATTGGATTCTAAGATTTGAGCTCTACAAAAGGGTATTTTTAGATTTTCATGAAATTGTCCCTAGTTGGAGAAATTCAAAGTTGAAGTTGAAGTTTTTCTAAAATCGCCTGAAAGAGAGGCCTGTTAAGTTACCACATAGGAAACCACATAGACAATTTCACTCGAAATGGTTTTGGTCAAAACACTTTTGACCTTAACCCTTTCGTCTAAAAACCTACACTTCAATTTATTCATATTTCAAATTTTCAAAAGATTTTTTATTTACTTTATAGTTTCAAGCAAAAGGGTTTCATACGAAACTATATGTACCATGTATAGGCCATGTGTTTTAGGGTGAAATTATTTCACTTAAAACTATTTAGAGAGAAATTGTTTCTCGCAAAACCATTTAGTTAGTCGAAAGTGTGACAAAAATTTGTGATTTTACCCTTTAACTAATATGAAGTTATTATTAAATAGGAAATTATTGGTTTTAAAATAATCTCACTATGCTTTTAGATCAAGTACTTAACATAATGTGGTTGATTTAAAAATTTAGAAATGCAAATCCTAAGTACTAAATAGGTTGCATACTCTTACGTGTATGGTTAAAATGATGTCATGGTTATGAGAGTATGTGATGCACGGATGTAGAGTTTAATAAATGAACACCTACTTGTTTTATGTTATAACATAGTTCGAGTTGAAACATGATGTATTTCTATTTCAAGAAAATGAGGTGTTTTCATTTAGTACTATAAGAAATATAGCTCTGTACCCCCAAAATTGATGTTGTTTTTGAGTTAATTATTATTGGTGGTGGCCTCTCATATATATTTACTCGATGATGTACACATCACTTTGGAACCCCTTATTTTAGTCAAACATATAAATATTGAATTAATAATAGATGAAAACATCTTATAGGTAACAAATAGCTAATTGTGACCTAATTTGATGCGAACAGGTTCTAAAAACTATCAATAGAGATGTCTCAAATGTCTCCTCCGACTACTTATAATTATCAGAAGTTGTATTCCCTATTTAGATCATGTCCAAAGTAATGATGTAAAATTTATCTATAGGATACATTTAAGGGGAAATGGTCGTGATTTCTCTAATGTCTTACCATTATCCTTGATGGTATCACCAAAGAAGTAATGTATTAGACTAGGGGTAAACAAGCCATATTTTAGAATACATGTTTATTTATGATTAGAGTATCACATGTTACTTAGTAGGTTTTCTTTTGTTTGATATGTGAGAAAGCACTAGTGGTGTATCCAAATGTGGTAACCTAGTTTAAACTTATACTAATATCACATACTATATCAATACTTTTATTTTGGCACATAATAGTCACTCTTGGTATTAGGATTCAATGACATATTTTGGGTGTGATGGAGAAAAATGAGGTTTTGATCTATTGAGGATAAATCCTAATACCCTTGTTTACTCGCATCAAGCATGCTAGTAGTAGCATTTGTGAGATAGACCCCTAGTTACGATTCATGTGTCACTCTTTCCACATCAATGAGATATTTTTCTACTATTATATTTGATATATTTGGGAATTTCAATATGGTAGATATACCTAAATAATGGAATTTTAGTTATATTGAACTCTTACATTAAGGGTCTACAAATTTAATACTAGTTTTGATATTATGATATAAAAGATGCTACTCTAGTGTAAAATAATGTGAAACAAAAGGCAAGGGTAGTTAGATTGGACTTGGTATAATTAATGTTTAAAAAATATAAATACATTAATTTTCTATATAGATTGAGAAGCCTATCTATAAAATCTATCTCTAAGTTAGAGTTGAATAAACTATAAGAAAGGGCTAAAAACTTTTGGAACATGCTCTAACTCCATCATTTACTTTAAATATGTAAGCAAAAAAAATTGCAAGTATCAATGGTATTAGCTATGAACCAGTTCAAATACATAGGGAATTTGAGTGGATGCTTAATGAGTTCTTTTGTTCCTAATTCACTTAAGAAAGCGATCTCATTTATGATATCATAATTCCAAGAGTTTTGAAGGCTCTCTTAAGAATTTTTCATATAACAATAGGGAATACCCAATTTTTCTTATAGGCTCAACATTGATTTGGCATCTAAACGAGTTTCTCTTATACTTTAATGATCTAGGAGGATGGATTATAGTACCATTCAAAAGAAATAATAATCTCAATTCCATGTTGGTTACTAGGGATGAGTTACCTTGTCAAGATAGAGATTCATGTTCAATCAGCATTGTTATCTATAGCCTCTAATATGAATATCTAAGTTAAATTCTAATGTTGATAACTATACCTAAACCCTAAACCTTGAACATTTTTAGTGATGTAAACTAACCCTAAACCCTAAACATGACTAGTGGTGTAAACTAACCCTAAACCCTAAATATGGTTAGTGGTGTAAACTAACCTTAAACCCTAAAAATATCAATATACTTATTGATAAATATATTAATTGATATGTAAATCAATAGAGAACTCTCAATATTTCTAGGGTTTTGATTATATCATTAATTAAATTAAATCAACACTAAGTTACAAACCCTAAAATTTAAATTTATGGTTTGTAGATTGTGGTTTAAAGGTCTTAGGGTTTAATTTTTGGTTAATATTGTTTGGTTTAGGGTTTTAATTTTTAAACCTAAATTTAATTTTAGAAAATGAAAAATATTAAAAAGGCATAAATAAATGTAAATGAGAAAGCTACCTACCTGGGAGTGCAAAAATCAATTCTTGTGGAGGGAGCAAGTAAAAATAATACTTTTTTGAGGTTTCCAAATGTGAGTACCCATTTGAGTTCCTTTTCCTAGTCATCCTCATTATGTGAATAGAGAAGAAAATAAACTTTTGGGGAATAAAAAATTAATAGCTTTATGAAAAACATAACTATTTGTAATGGGGTACATATTTGTAACAGGTACCCATTTAATAATGAGATCCCAAACCATAATAGAAACCCAATCCATACAGGTACAATTTATTTTTGGGATCCCATTCCTAAACAAGTACCCATTTTTTACGAAATGGGTAGTTGTTCCCTGTGAGACATGCAAAATTTACATTTGATCAAGTCCATTCATCAACTGAACTAGATATTGCATTAGGCACATTCATCACTTTCATCCATTCATTAAATAATCTCATTTATCAAATAAGCATTATCATTCAACCTTCATCTTGCATCATCCATTTAATTAAATAAATCAGGACTTCATTTAAATCAAATCCTAAATCATATTCCATCATTTTCTGATTTAAATAAATCAATTATCAAAGTCTTGAAAGTCAAATCATCTAATCAGCATTAATTAGCATAATCATCATCTAATCCTAATCTAATGTTAATCCCATCCCACTTGCATTATCTAGATCTAGCCACTTGCACAATAAATCAATTTAATTGATTTATTAAAACCTCATTTTCTTCAACATGACAAGTCAAACAGGCATTTATTGCTCTTCTTTCTTGTCCCCCTCTCAAAATTTATTGCAAATTTGAATTCAAAATTTCCCTCTTGGGCACTCTTCCCAAATCTTGCACATACATCAACTAATCACATGATGACAAGTGTCCTTATCTCATTGGCAGAATCTTAATCCCACATTGGTCCATCTTCAACACTTGGCATTTTGAAAATCTTTAAATAGGTGCTTCATCCTCAAGCAAATCCTTCACAATCTTATGCAAGGTTACTCTCTTCATTTGAGATTTGATCTTGTTCATCATCCACTCCATCATCTCCATTTGCATTTATCAATTTGAGCTTTGATCAAGGATTGGGAAAGGGTCACTAGCACATGTGACACCAATCCAACTATGGAATAGGTAGCTTGCTTTTGTTTTCATAATGTTTTAGTCTTTTTATCATCATTTGTGGCATTTTGAAAGCATTTGTAATGGATTTCATAGAGGTATTTTGATAGAGTTTTCAAGGAACTAACCCATGCTTGAAGTTTAGTTGTTTGCAGATTTTAAAAGGATGCCTACATTTGGCTAGAAGTTTTATCAAGGATTGGGAAAGGGTCACTAGCACATGTGACACCAAATCCAACTATGGAATAGGTAATTTGCTTTTGTTTTCATAATGCTTTAGTATTTTTATCATCATTTGTGGCATTTTGAAAGCATTTGTAATGGATTTCATAGAGGTATTTTGATAGAGTTTGCAAGACACTAACCCATTGTTTGAAGTTTAGTTTGCAGATTTTAAAAGGATGCCTATGTGGTCTCAAGTATAACGAGGGCAAGGCTAATCACAATCAACCCCCGAGGCCCCTAGGATAGGTCTTTAGGTTAGTATCTTGGTCAAAATCTCAGAAAATCCCAAAAACATTGGAAAACTAAAAATCAAAACATTTGTAAAACCTCGAAAAAATACCAAAAACAGCCTCAAAACATTGCAAAATTCCAAAAACATCCAAATATTTGAAAAATCCATCTGCCTCATCTCGCTTGCACCCGCAATAAACACCATTCATAATAAACTGATCGTCATCCTCAACCTTTGGTGAAACAGTTAGAAACAAGTCTAGCAGGTTAAAAGCAAAACTCAAAAGCGTCAAGTCTCAAGTCTAAGTCAGTACGTAAACAAATTGGTCATCTCTTCATATCGGTAACACCATCATCTGAATTTGTCCCATATCAATCATCCCTCATAAACGAAATGACGTGCCGCCATCCACTAACATGTCCTAGGATGAATCCTTCCTACAATGGGCATTATCTTTTGGCAATAAGTTTCGCTTATCATCCTTAGAAAACACATCCTTTTCCGTTAGCGGTATTGAAGAGCATTAGTCTGTTTATTTACTTGGTCTTTATCTTTTGACTTATCTTATTTGCACTCATTCCAAGGACGTCTCGATGATATCCCAAAACAGGATTTAGAGAAATAGGAATGGGGCAACGATCATTATCTTTTGTTTGCTGTGCTTGTTGGACGTTCTTGTAAAATAACTTGGCTAATACTTGCTTTGTTAGATATGTATGGAGGAGGTTTTAGATAGCTTGTTGACTATTGCATTGATTGGTTATACCTTTCCGTGTTTTGGTCTGAGATGTTTGAGACTTCTAAAGTGCATCCTAGCAAGGTTTCCAGATGTCGTGTTCAAGAATACCCTATCCGCTTGTTGAGTCAAAGTCCATCACACTAGGTACAACGCCTTCATCCTGGTCCTTCATACCTTGATGCATCGTATTCTAGGCGGTAATCAAACATAAAGTAAGTGACCCTTTGAAAATCCCAATCCTTGATAAGAAAATCATCCATCTATCATCATCATTCATCATCATCATCTATCATCATCATCTCTAATAAATCGTCATGGACTTGTTGGATCCTCTTGTCATCATCTAATTTCTTCATTTTCCGCACTAACATCACAGCATGAATAGTTAATCATCATCACCAATGCATCCATCATGCATCCATCATGCATCCATCCATCCTGCATCCATCATGCATCCATCCTACATCCATAAAACTGTCAGCATATCACATACATAATAGGAAACATCGATCATTTCACATGCATTGCATTTGCATCATCATCATAATATAGATCTGTTAATCTAAGCATCTCATAAATCATCCATTGCATAATCACACATATCACATCATCAATCTCATCCATCTCATATCATATCATTATTTAAGTTGTTTAGGATAATATAGATTTGTTATTCTAAGCATCTTAAAATCATCGCATTTGCATCGTCATCCATAACCATCCATTTTGAACCTCTTTATCGCGAGATCGACCCTCAAATCGAATCTTTCTGTTCGATCTCTCGAGGGGGCAATGTACCAGTGTACTTCTTTCCGCTAGGGCATCCGAAAAATCAGAAATTTTTTAAATTTTGATAGCGGCAAGTTTATTCTTTGAACCAACGCAACAAGTACATTGCTTCAAAGAGGGGCAAAATGTAGACATGCAAAATTTACATTTGATCAAGTCCATTCATCAACTGAACTAGATATTGCATTAGGCACATTCATCACTTTCATCCATTCATTAAATAATCTCATTTATCAAATAAGCATTATCATTCAACCTTCATCTTGCATCATCCATTTAATTAAATAAATCAGGACTTCATTTAAATCAAATCCTAAATCATATTCCATCATTTTCTAATTTAAATAAATCAATTATCAAAGTCTTGAAAGTCAAATCATCTAATCAGCATTAATCAGCATAATCATCATCTAATCCTAATCTAATGTTAATCCCATCCCACTTGTATTATCTAGATCTAGCCACTTGCACAATAAATCAATTTTATTGATTTATTAAAACCTCATTTTCTTTCAACATGACAAGTCAAACAGGGCATTTATTGCTCTTCTTTCTTGTCCCCCTCTCAAAATTTATTGCAAATTTGAATTCAAAATTTCCCCCTCTTGGGCACTCTTCCCAAATCTTGCACATACATCAACTAATCACATGATGACAAGTGTCCTTATCTCATTGGCAGAATCTTAATCCCACATTGGTCCATCTTCAACACTTGGCATTTTGAAAATCTTTAAATAGGTGCTTCATCCTCAAGCAAATCCTTCACAATTTATGCAAGGTTACTCTCTTCATTTGAGATTTGATCTTGTTCATCATCCACTCCATCATCATTTGAGCTTTGAGCTTTTTATCAAGGGTTGGGAAAGGGTCACTAGCACATGTGACACCAATCCAACTATGGAATAGGTAGCTTGCTTTTGTTTTCATAATGCTTTAGTCTTTTATCATCATTTGTGGAATTTTGATAGAGTTTGCAAGGAACTAACCCATGCTTGAAGTTTAGTTGTTTTCAGATTTTAAAAGGATGCCTACGTTCCTATTGGGATTTTTTTTTCTTTTAGCGACCCTTCCACTAAAAGTGGACTCACTATCTTACTTATACCTAAGGCATTACAAGATGATGACACATGGGTTCAAGAAATTTTGACATCAAGGTAATCAAAGCTTAAAGTAAAAGCTTGGACTTAATAAAATTATAAAGAATAGTTGATAAATTAGAGGAAACAATAATTTCAAAGAATAAGGTTTCTTAATTTAAAATCTAAGGTCCACATTCAAAACTGAACACAATATTAAAATAATACCCTATTTATAAAATATTAAATATCTTCCAAGAGAAGGGAGAAAATCCACAGGTTAAGACTTTGAGTAAATATTATTAAATCCAAGGTATTATCTAGACATAATATTTTATACACCATGGTTTAATTAGAGGATAACATATGGTTCCTTATTGAAGGAGAAATGATGGTTGATATGGTATTTAATCTTTGGTGTTACCTTGGATTTGATAGCTTATAAATATAATTTAACTTAAAATTAGGTCCAAATTTATAAAATTCTTAGATAAATTAGAGATGCTACTTGAGTAAGGCTTATGTTAGTCTTGAGTTTTGATGACATGATAACAAAGTAACAACCAAACCAATCATTGTGGTGGTTCTCTCTAAGTATACTTACATTTTTTATTGGTCAATTCACATAAAGCATATATACTGTTGCCTAAATCTCCCTTGACCAAATATTTTTCCTCTATGGTATGTCTAATTCCATTGTCTTTGATTATGACCCCACCTTCATAGGTAACTTTTACCAAGAATTATTCGTTTTAGGGAACAAAAATACAAATAAGCTTAACACATCACTTGTAAATTGATGATAAATAATAGTCAATAAATTCTTGAAGGCTTATTTACGTTGCTTTAATTCAAAACAATAGACTCAATGAGAAGAATGACTACCCCTTATGGAATTATAATGAAAAGCCTTTCATTCTCTCACTAAGATGATGCCATACATGGAGCTATGTGTGGCCAACCTTTTCCATCCCTCACTTCCTACTTACTAGGTAGTTCAAAGTTATACAATAGATTCAACTCTTAGCAACTAAGAATATCTCCTCTAAACTCTTAAGGAAAACTTGGCCTTGGATCAAAACTATATGAAAATAATAGGTAGATTAACACTATTTTTAGCATATAATCACTATTTAGGGGACTTTGTAATGTTTTATTGATGCATATAAGTAAATTTACCTCAAGCTCATAGGTCAATAAAAGTTAACTTCAAAAATCCATGGGCTCTTTTGGATACTACAACCTAACATGTTCACGTTTGATTTCACTTCCTTGAATTATATGATAAAGGGTCTATTGTCCTTAACCTAGAAGCTATTTTGGACCAATAATAGTAACACTAAATTTCTTACTGCACCATCATAAAGGTTTTGATCTAGTGGCAAGGATTGTAGCTAAAAATATCATTTATGAATCTCTCTACCAAATTCAGCAATAGTTTCCATAGTTCAAGTCTTGAAGACAAGGAATTTAAAGGTTGAGACCATTTTACGACCCTTATAATAATAATAGTTTAGTTATTTCGTTAATATTACATAGTGTGGATTTATTCCATATACATCACATGAAGTTGTAATAAATAATGAATTCATATTAAGTGGTTAGATTCATCCACATTGGTTGAAACTCACAAGTAAGTCCCCGTGAGGCCTTTCTATTGATGCTATTAGAAAGAGAAGACCATTTGGGAGCATATTTTATTATAGAGCTTTGATCTTAAAGAGATTGTCATCTCAAAGAGGCCTATGATACTTATTCCCTATTTATAAATATAAGCACATTTGTAGACATTCTCAATGTAGGAAATATAAGAAAAATAATAGGTTATACTAGAATAATAAATCTAACCATAAACCATCACATGATTACATCTATGAGAAATATTGTATATTTCAAAAAATTAGAAGACATGACACAATGAATTTAAGAGACTATAACATGTTTTTTAGCTTTGCATGAAAACCAACACCAAATGTTTGTTGACATTCTTGTACCTATAGATGATAAACCAAACCTTGGAACCCATCATGACCTTTTTTTATCAAACATGTTAAGGCTCATTGAGATGAAAATTGAACAAGAGATCTACACCACCTATGAACCTAACTATATTGACATTGAACTTCATCCCATTAGACTTTATGAATTAGTAGAGGACACATGAGAAAGATGATATGGATGTATAATAACTATGCCAAGAGAGCCATGATTGATGATGGATCTATTGTTAACATGGTTTCATTTTTCCCTAGTCTAAAAGATGGGGTACATGATGAGGCTCATATTTATATGAATTGTATGAAAACCACTTCTACTGTGAAAATTTGAAATCATATAATATTCTAAATTTTAATTAATTAATAAATAAGATGAAATGTACATTTGACAAATAATCAACAATTGCCAAATTTATCTCTACCAAGAAACTCTTTCTCCCCAGTCTTTATCTCTACCAAGAAACTCTTTCTTCCCAATCTTTATTTAGGAAAAACGATTTTATGGTTTTTTCCTCACATGATTGATTTTCTTCATTTTTATTTTTTTTGCTTTTTTCTTTCTTCTATCTAATATGACTTTTTCTTTACCTCCCTATATATTGTAAGTAGCACAAAGTCATGTTCAATTACTGCATCATTTCCATGGAAATCCTCAAAGCCTGCGAATGAATTTGAAAGATAAAGAATCACTTATGGATCCTTGGTTTATACTAGATTTCCTCAAATCAAATTTACAGGTCAGCTTTTTTGAGCTATCAGAAGAGGCCAGGGACTTCATAAATTCTCTCTTCAAATCCTCTGAAGCAGTCTGTCCCCATTGCAATTTTGTAGGTGCCAGATATCGTTACCTCAACAACAAGAAGAGGTGCAAATTCATTCAACCAAGATTTCAATGTCCCAGCTGTAACAATTGCTTTACACTCGGTGGGAGAAAATACCATTCAAGTCATATGACAACTAGTCGGTCTTCAGCAGCCACCAAGAGGAATTATATGTTTTCAAACCAAATTCATCCCGAGCCAAGAAATCCAGTACCGAATTTGGAAAGCAGCTAATGGAAGCTTCGGTAACGACAGCCTTGTCTATGAACAGTTACAATCAGATGGAGAAGTCTTTATATGAAGGTTTGTCTATGAACAATTACAATCAAATGGAGAAGTCTTTTTATGAAGGTTCAACTATTCCAAGTCAAGAAGAGATGATAGATATTAGAGAATATAGTTTTGGTCATCAGCCAAATCATGGAGAGGTATGCAAACTTGGATGTTGTATAAGAGGAAGCCAGTTTGCAAGTTCTAATTTCCCTGGCTTGATTAGTGCACATGACTTTAACCATTACTCGCATCAAGCACAGAAGTTTGGATCGTGCAACAGCATGCAAGAGCAATCAGCTTTGGTTTCTTATGGACAAGGAGATCATGCGGTACAATATCAAACGGACAGAGTAGAGATAGAAGAAGAAGAACCAATCAATAAATTCAGTTGCATGCAACAATACGAACCTGCTGTGGAGATTTTCAATGATAAGAGGGATTATTTTGATGGTCCAGGTATAGAATTAGCTCTAGAAAGTTCTATCAAGAAAGAAGCAGACGAAG
Source organism: Sequoia sempervirens (assembly GCA_007258455.2). Taxonomy (NCBI): domain Eukaryota; kingdom Viridiplantae; phylum Streptophyta; class Pinopsida; order Cupressales; family Cupressaceae; genus Sequoia; species Sequoia sempervirens. The sequence goes on along the minus strand of VDFB02214640.1, from coordinate 3,037 downwards.
GGATCTCTAATTTCATTACCAATCTTATTGAAGAATACAATGAAAATTTGGCTTCTACGTGGAAATGTGAGCTTTGATCACTTTTCCATTCTGAGTAAAGACATTTATGAATCAACTCTTTTAAGAAAACAATGTTTGCCTATAATAATTAGATATTGTATTCAACTGTTATCTTCACTATCTTGTATTGAAAAAGTTTTGCTATGATGGGATGGAAGAAATTTATGTAGAATCTGAAAAATCTGAGTATCTCATGTTGAATCTTTTTTCAAGATTTTGGATGTTTGACACAACAAACTAAAAATCTGAGTCGACGTGAGGATGTGTGCGTATTAAACTATTTTAATTCGAAAGATTAAATTTGTGTTGAACATTTACTATTCAACGATTTCATTGTGTGAACACAAAATGATTCAAGCAAGATTTTCTAAAGTGGTTTAGTAATTTTTTAATATCACTTCTTTTTCCGTTTTTCAATTCACATGAGAATATATGAGATAAAGAAAATCTGATCTGATTGAAATGGGCTTTGTATGAAAAAAAGAAAGCCTAACAAGAAGGTTAGTCGACCGTTGTTTCTCTTTAAATTTTTAATAACAGAATTTGAATTTCTGATCCTAAGTTGTAATTATTCTATTTGTAAAAAAAAATCTATTTATATTTTTAATTTTTAAAATTTATACAAGAATAACATAAAATGCAATTATTTTGAAATGATCATGTTGTTATTGTACAATTAAAAGAGAAACAAACAGGTCCAATATTTGAATTTGAAATTTAAAAATATTGGGGTCATTTCTACAAATTGCACATGTGACCTATGACACTTGCACAAGTTTCAGATATGATCCTAGGTAGAAAATAGATTACAATGAGGATCAAAATAAGGTCCAAGGAATGAGTGCAAATGGGGACACACATAGTGTCATCTCATTTTCAGTTTCTCAATTTTGTTAAAATATTTAGTAATTTCTCCCAATTTGCATGATGATAAAAATAGGATTTCTAAAAATAGCATGTAAATTTTATATTTAGAAATCTTATTTTTATCATCATGTAAGGCTGTAATTGTCCTCATGTAGAGCCATTCTAGCACCTATGACATAACAAGACTAAGGATGTTTATCATCATGTATCTCAAATCAGAAAATTACAGAATAAGGATGTTTATAAGAGAATGGGATTCAATTAAAAGTATTTTTAAAGTTGAAATGCAGTTAATTTAACATTGTAGATAATGGTGCTTCACCGTGAGCTGTTTTTGTTTTTGTTTTTCAGTATTAGAATTAAATGTGTTTTTTTTAATATAATTGTAGATGCAATTTTTTTTGGAGCATTTTTATGTACTATTGTTAAAATAAAAATATTTTAAAAGTTTTTTAATCAATTGTAATAAAAGGTAGAATAGAGGTTTTTGAATGGGCTTCAATTCTTTTATAAGAAAATTAGAAAGACAATAATATTATAGTCTAATGATGATCAGACTATGATTACAACTAGATTACAACAATGTAACAACACAAAATTAGTAGAAGCAAGGTCTACCTCTTACTATGAAACCCATATAGAACAAAACCAAGCTAAAAGAAGATCATGGGCATGACAAACTCCAAGGAATTTCAGAGTTGATAGAGAGCAACAACAACTTTCCAATCTTGCAAAAAGTTAAGGTGCTTCTCCATGAAGGTAGTGCCCTTATTCTCCATCCCTTCATCACCTTTACTTTGTGTCCTCTAGTTCTCAAGCTATGACTGATCTAATCAAGAATGGAGTAAGATTTCAATGTCTCTTGTAACATTTTAATGTTGTTGGCATTGTTCTTTATGGGGACTCTACTAAATTTAATTACCCTCCTTAGATTAGCTTTGATCCATCAAATCTTTCTCTAAAAATTTAATTCATCCATCACACTTGATGTTTTCCATTTTCAATACACTAATTTCTTCCATAACTTCCCAATGTTTAAAGAAAAATTGTTCTAAGCACCTTTTCCTTGGAAGTTTCTTATCCATTTAAATAGTTTTTAGATTCATTTTTTTGGTCTCAATGAATAACCACTTAAGGATTTTATGATGGACAATAACCTCTTTGTTCATATCAATATTTTATTTGCAATCAAGTTCACAATTGAAGCAACAACCTCTAAAGAGGAAGAAGGGCATGGAAGATCAGCTAGTGAAATAGAAGAGGCAAGCATAAATATTTCACTTTGGGAATCTCATCATCAAAATCAATGTCATCCTCCATTTTTAGTTTAGTCTTCAACTTAGGATTATTTTTTCTACCCTCCACTCCCTTTAGTTTACCATCCTGTAGTGTCGAAAAAAGTAGCCCTTTTTCACATTTAATTTGGGAATGGAAAATTAATGATAAAATGAACCTAATTGTGCCTTAGTTAGGGTGTTGTAAAGTGTATCCTAACACTTTCACACTAATCTAGGGCTTTATTAATTAAATGGGCTTATTTATGCCTTATTTGGTCCTATTTTGCATCCACAAGCCTTATTAATTGCATCTTTCCATGGATAATCCCGACACTTATCAAATAACCAATCATAATTCAATGTTTTGGGTCATGTGTTCCAAATCTGGTGATTTGGGACTCATATGCCACCTTGGGCGTATGAGTCCCACTCTAATTAGGACCCATTTTGAATCAAATTCTTGGCGGGATTTTATTATCCTAAATCTGATGTCGACTTGTAGTGTTGTAATTTTAAGAAATTTGACATAAACATGTATAAATACAAGGTTTTTTCACATGCTTTCATCCTAGAATTTCATAAGCAATCAAGAGCACTTTCACAAGAGTTCACAAGAGAATTCAAGAACATTCAAGAGCATTTCAAGAGCATTCAAAGGCAGATTTGAAGAAGATTCTTGCAGTATTTCAAGATCAATCATTATGTCAAAGGAATATGGCATCAAGCATGTTGTTGAGCTAGTGTTGTGATGTAGCATTCAAGATCCAAGTTAAGCATTGTTGCATATCCAATTCAAGATCAAGATCTACATTCTACATGGCCACTTCATGTTA
>VDFB02214639.1:0-18335 GCA_007258455.2 Sequoia sempervirens | reverse complement strand
TAGAAATAGAATTTAGTTTAATTTTAAAATGAAATTCTGGATTTTAAATATTGTGTTGATTTGATTATTTATTTGCTTTATGATTGGTTATTCAAATTTAAAGAACAACATAATTCAACTCAAAAATATAAAAATAAGCATGTGAAATATTTTATGATTTTTTGAAGTTGGAATTTAATATGATTTTACAAAATGAAATCATTTGGATGCAAAGAAATAAAAAAGGTTATTTTATATATTTTTTCATTTCTTAATTTATTCTCAAATTATAATTATTTATTGGTCAATTATTTTGAAAATAATATTTAGTTTTATTTAATTATATTAAATATAGTAGAATGATCAACCAGTATACCAATGCATTGCAAATAATCCCCGCATACACCAAATCAAACCTGTACAGATGTATACATTAGATAGGATGTAGTTTTATTTAATTTATTTATATTGAATAATTAATATAATTTATAAACTAATATCAAGAAATAAATAACCTTAACCCCAAGATTTATACTAGAACTCTAATTGAACCCTAAACCTAACCTTAATTCAACCCTAACAATAGGATTTAATTACGGTTAGGGTTAGAGTGAGAATTTAATTATGGTTAGTGTTAGGGTTAGAATTAGATTTTAATTAGGGTTAGGGTTAGGATTCAATTATGATTATAGTTAGGGTCAAATCTATAAGCTAATATTAAGATATTCATAACTCTAACCCTAACCTAACCTTAATCTCCATCCTAGAATGCTAATTAAACCCTAATTGAACCCTAAAAATAAGGTTCAATAAGAGTTAGGGTTAGGGTTTAACAAGTAGGTTTATGGTTGGAATTAGGGTTCAATTACCTGGTTAGGGATATAATTTAATTAGTGTTATGATTAGGGTCAAGTTCAAGTTATAGTTAGGGTTTATTTACACTTATTTTGGTTAATCTTACAATTGGGGTTTAACTACAATGCTAATTGAACCCTAATTTAACCCCAACAACAAGGTTCAATTAGAGTCAAGGTTCAAGTTCAATTAGGGTTAGGGTTGGCATTCAATTAGTGTTATGATTAGAATCAAGTTCAAGTTACAGTTAGGGTTCAATTAAGCTTATTTTAGTTCAATTTACAATTAAGGTTTAATTAGAGTTAGGTAAATATGGTTCAATTAGGGTTAAGGTTAGGGTTCATTTAGATTAAGGTTCAAGTAGGGTTCAATTAGGATTTAATTAGGGTTATGATTATTGTTTAAATAGGGTTAGGGTTAATGTTAAGTTAGGATTAAAATTATTAATCTAGAATAAAACTTGAAGCTAAGGTTAGAGCTATGGTAAGTGTTAGAGTTAGGCTTAAATTAGGGTTTAATAAAGGGTAGGGTACAATAAGGGTATAATAATATTGGTTAATTTTTAAGTCATGACCATGCTAGATGCCAATTTGGTTTAGAAGACCCCTTGTTGAAGCCTGTTAAAATAAATATTCAAACAGCTCCCTTCGGGTTCCTTTTGTAATTGTTTGTTTGCCGGCCTATGCATCACCGAGTTTATTCGGCTTTCTATCAAGTTTTGACCTACCACCTTGCGCATCTCCTCTTCGCAACTTTGGGTAACGGCTTCCCTTTCGGGTCCCAAGAGGTTGCATTGGGCGTCCACGTGTCACACAAATGGAAGGTTTTTTCTCTTGTTTCCTTAAAGGCTTCATGTGGGTTGCGAAAGCCTTCTACGGTGGCCATCATTTCTAAAAGATTGCTAGAGGGACCTACATCTTGCTACGTGGTGGCGTATCACAAGCTTTTCATGTGGGAATGAAATAAACAAATGTGGGCTGCGTAATGTTTGCGCAAGGTTTTCTTTTTACTTTCTAAAATGTGATTGGCGGGCCCTACCTTCTGCTAGGTGGCAACCGTTTGCAACTCTTTCAATACAGCAGGGACGTGAACAACCGCGGGCTGCAAAAATTTGCCATGCATCTTTCGCACCCAGTTGATGCTGCTATCTCTCCACTGCTACAAGGACCTCAGCCCATTGGACAAATGTTGCATCTTCACAATCTCTCGGTAGTAATGAGAGAGGTTTTCATTCGGGCAGCAACGGGGTGCCACGTGCCTTACAACTGATCCTTGAAGCGGACAATAGGCTGGCTGAGGGAGATTATGCTATTGGTTGCCGCTCATCATGGTCGTTTAAAGCAGTAGATGACACTTGTCACCTCGAGCCTGGCTGGGACCACTGCCATCATTACAAAGGGCACGCCTACACCTGGATGTCCAGATGTTGTGTTCTAACTCGTTGCCGTTATAACGACATTGGGAATTTTCTGATTCTGGCATCATTGTAGGGGATTGTGGGATCTTTTTTGTTATAGCTCTCCAAAGTGGTGGGAGTTTTCTCTCCTGCTATATATACTCTCTCGGTCGATGAGAGATGAGTCCAAGAAACTTAAAGAAAAAAGGATACTGGTTTTAGCAAGAGATACTAGGCCTCGTTTACATGTTTATTTGCAAAAAAAATTTAGACTGTGCCAACTGTTCAGCCTTTCTATTTTTCATGTTTTGATTAAACTGTAAACTATGCTTTATAATACTGTCTTAATCATTTCATTTGAAAGAACTTATATATATTGAATATAGGCTTGCTTATCTAAATCATATCTAAATGACTCTTCTTAGTAGTAAGTATGTATGCAATACTATTTTATGTCAATAAATGAATTGTGTATGCTATAGCTTTAGGTCTCCGACGTTTTGGAACGTGACAACACCATTCAGGTCCCTAAATCTATGATTTATCATGCCCATCAGCAAATTTTGGCGCATCGCCTTATATTAGACTTTGCTTCATTATATCTGTTTCCTTTTCCCTTTCCAAACCCCATTATAGAAGAAGCCGACTTCTTTAAAACCTGGAGGTCACTCAGTTTGGCACAAAGGGGTCCCCCTTGAACTGAGTTTCCCATAAGGCACTATTACCTCATCAATTTTTGGCGTCAACAGTTTGTCCTTTTTCTGGCATGCCCGGTGGGACCCGAGTTAATGAGATTGCCTTATAAAAGGGTGTATGAGCCATCGGCCTGTAACTAGATCCCAAACCGCAAGTAACCCAGGTTTACTAGTACCTCCATTAGGGATAGTCCAGGTCGCAAATTAGCTGGTAACCATTCCATTCCCACCACCTTTTCCTCTCACCATGTTGCCGGCCGCGAACAGGAACTACGTATCATGGGATGTTGGAAGTCCCCTGGTAGCCTCGATAGCGCCAGCTGTTTGGGGTGCTATCCTAGTTTCGGCCCTAAAAGCCATTCCCAAATTTGTTGGATACAACACAAAAATTCCAGCAGAACATCTGCAAGATGTAGCGGATGTTTGTCTGGTACACGATATTACAGCGCAAAATGTAGCCCTGAGGCTCCTCGCTGCGTCGTTCAAAGGCAAGGCCCTGGATTGGTACCGGACGTTGACTCCTAATTCAATTCGCACCTGGGATGAACTCGGAGACCCATTTTATGAGAGGTTCTCAAACGACGAAGATCCTTCTTTGCTATACCATCAGCTATCCATCATAAGACGAGCCCCCAGCAAGCTCTAACGGACTTCAATGCCTGATTTCACTCAAATTGGCAAAGGATTCCTGTGACTATCCGCCCAACTCCGGAATTGGCATTCATATTTTACCTGATGTCCATTAATCCCAACATTTCTGTGATGATCAAGTCTTTGGGAGGAGCCACTCTTCCAGATGCTTATGCTACCGCTATCAAAGCCGAGAATCATTTAATAGATTGCAGAAAATTGCCTCCTTGACCTATTATGTCGATATTTCCTGAAATATTAACCTCTACACAAGAGGCCACATTGACTAGTGCGCCAACAACTGCCTAGTCGGTGTATGCATATGTGGCCACTCCTGAAAGCTTGGCTTCCACATCGGGTTCTTCCAAAGATGAAATAAACGACCTCAAGGAGATATTACGAACTATGGAAAATGACATAATAAATCTCAAGCGGAACCAAGCAACACCCCAGCGGCCTGCATATCAAAACTATCAAGGCGGGCCATCTACTTATCAACAAAATTAATATCAGAGTGTGCCTCGCACTAATCCACCAGTGCCGACTACAAACCAAATTTTCCCGGTGCATACGTCATTGGCAGGTGTGTCGCCAAGCTCAAGTAGAGAATTAACCGTGGGACAAAACAATCTTATTGATGACATCAATCCATGGTGTTTCCCCTGCAATGATGCGCATATGCCCCAAATTTTTTTGCATGGCAACTTACAATAGAAAGTATCAGAGCAACGTAGTCAAGGTACTTCAACAGAAAATGGAGAATAAATATGTGCCTCGGCAATGGAGAATGCGGTCCTTACCACGCGAATGCAAGGAATGTCCTTAGAGCAAGAGTCTGACATTGCTCCTGATCATGCACTCTTCTCCTGGATGGAAGACGAGGAAAAGGTGTTTGCCAATGACACATCCATAGCTAAAACGTCGTAGGTACAGCCTCACTACAACACACGCTCAAAGAGGAGATTCACTGGTGAGCCCGTTGTTTCACTTCCGGGCAGCCCGCAACGCAAGAGCATGTCTGATCAAATTCTCGGTGCTTCGACCGTCTCTTCGCCTTCTCAACACGGAAGAAAATTATTATAACAAGAGAAAAGGAGTAGAAATCTCTGAGCTCATCACCTTTTAATGTGGAGGAGAAATTAAAGAAATCATCCGCTAATGTGTCTTTATGGGATATTCTAGCTATCCCGGAACAAAAAACTATATTACAGAAGGTGCTTCAGCAAGAAATCAACTCAGCACTAACAGAGCCATCTGCCAGTACAGAGGTGGTTTATCAAATGCCACTAGCTAAGGTTCTTACAGACAAAGTGAAGGAACCCCATGCAGAAGGCGGAAGTAGGCCGAAACCTCAACCCTTCTTCTTGACTCTCATTGTAGGGGAAAAACTATTACACAATGTTATGATTGATTATGGCGCTAGTACAATGGTTATGCCAAAACTGATAGCCGAAGCCTTGGGTCTCAGCTACGAACCTATGAAGAAGGGGGTGATGCAGCTGGATGGAAATAAAGTTGATACTGTGGGTGTCATCAAAGCGTTTCCTTTAACTCTATTTGACTGTCTCAGTATCACGGTCCCGCAAGATACAGTGATCATAGATGTTCCTCCTATGTTTGGTCTCTGTCTATCCCGAGAATTTACTTCAAAGGTGTGCAGATATTTGTCTCTAGATTGGTCACATCTAATACTTAGGACCAAGCATAGCGCAAAAATGAAGATAGAATTGGAGGCTCTACATTCCGAACACGTGGCGGATGAGGCCCTGATCAATTTTGAAGCCGCGCATACTTCTATCACCAAGGAGGAAATGTATAGCATTGAAATGCTAGAGGAAGAGAAGGTGAGTGGAGACCGAAATGATAAGAATGATGTTCTGTTGAGCGAACATAAAAACAATGATCTTGTAGACATCCAAATTTGGACAATTAATTTATCCAAATTTATCACTTTTCATCTAAACATCCTCTTATCTGAGTTAATTAAGTAATAGTACTACTATTTAATTAATATCCTTAATTCTGCCAAATCCCTAAGGTATTTAATTAATAATTAAATACCTTACTCTCCTTAATCCTCTTTTCATCAAATGAATTAAATAAATATTACATTTATTTAATTCCTGACATATCATTTTCATCTAATCCTAATCCATCTCTTAATCTCTTCATTAAAGATGTGCACATGCCTAATCCTTGATTAGGATGTGTCACATCCTCCAACTTTTGCAAGTTGGCTTCTAATCCACTTTAACCCCTAATTATCCTCTAATTACTAATTAGTTAAACCTAATTAGTACCTTGGTCAACTCTCCCCATCTTCCAAGGAATTTTTAATTCCTTTTTATTCACCCTAGGCTCCTCTCTTCCCCATGTGAATTTTTAATTCACTTTTATTCCTTCTAGAATCCCCTTTTCCCATGCACCTTCTAGAAGCTTTGACTTGTCACATCAAGTCACATGTGACAAACTCCCACCTTTTGGGAACATTGTCTTATCCACCAGATTCTTCCAATCATTGTGAATTTAAAATTCACTTTTATTCACTCAAGATTCTTTCCATCTCCCAATGTACTTGGAAGGTACTTGTCCTTCCTCCACCTCATGTACCTCTCTTCCACCTCATCTCCATCTCATATCACCTTGGCCACTTCACCCTCCACATGTCAAGATGTGAGGGCTTGTGGGTTCTCAACCCAGCATAGCCCTTCATCTTGACCTTGTTGGATCAATCTTGACCATTGAATTCTCTAGAGAATTCAAGATCCTCTATAAATACCCCCTCCTCAAGGGCATTTTCAACACTTTCATTTGGAGCAACCTTATGCTGCCAATTTACCTTCTCAAAAATACTTAGTCATTTTGCAACTACATGCTACCATTTTGTGCACTCATCTAGCCTACAATTACATCCACTTGCATTCACATCCAAGCACATAGTAAAATCCTCCATTTTAGCCACATCAAGAGCCATCAAGTACACATATCATTTCAAAAAGGGGCCAATCAAAGGGGTATCAATAGCAAGGAAGGTAAAACCATTTGTGTCTTACGTTATCTATTTTCCTTATTGTTTTGTCACTCTCTTTTGGCTAATCTTGAGGTGTCCTTGGTCATTTACCATTCGTATTTTGAGTTATTTTATGCATTAGAATAGGATAAATTCTAAGGTATACAGATCCTTTCGGGAATTATCATGCTACCGGATTGGGCACATATGTGATTTATGACGAAGACCAAGTGTTTCCAAAGGTCACCAAAGAATCTGAGAGTAACCAAGCAAATGAGCTATGGACATTGTATTTCGACGGAGCAAGAAGAAAAGTAGGTGTCGGAGCAGGGGTATGTCTAATATCCCTGCAGAATGAAAAGTGGTTGAGGTCTTTCCGATTCCAATTTTCCTGTTCAAACAATGAAGCTGAATATGAAGGGTTAGTCCAAGGCCTAAGCCTAGCAGAATGAATGGGTATTAAGCAATTGATTGTGTTCAAAGATTCCAAACTGGTAGTTAATCAGGTCTGAGGAATTTCTGTAGCAAAGAATGTCTGGATGAGATCCTATCGGCATCGAATCTGGGACCTAATTGAAGGTTTTGAAGCTTTCAACATCCTGACCATTCCTCGAATGCAGAATAGCGATGTAGATTGTATGGTGGTGATCGGTGCTCAGTTTGATCCTATCTTTGACTTGCTTTGGAACAAATATTCAATGCGAGTGCTTGTTCGACCAGCGATTCCTGACAATGATCAGAGTTGGAAAGTCTTTGAGAGTGACATGAGCACATCACCTCGTTTATCTAGCACTTAGGGGAATTTGCTGATCAACTTCAACCAAAGATAGCTGAGGCCTATGAAGGACAAATTATGTAGCTCAAGTCAAATAAACTTCCAAAAGGGTTAGTTACTCTCAAGAATTTTTTCGATTGTAATGACGCCCGGAATGATAAGCAGAAGTTTGTGGTAGAAAAAGTGATTATGAAAACCTTTGAGTCTTCAATGGCAGGAATCTCCGAGTAAAAAAAAATGTCCCGCAGCGAGATAGAGAAAGGCTTATCAGTTTCTACAAAAAATATGGAGTAGTGGCCTGGTCTTACGATGATATAGAGGGTTACAATCCTGGCATCATTCAGCACACTATTGAACTAACAGAAGGTGCAAAACTAGTCCGACAGAAGCAGAGGTCGGTCAACCCTAAAGTTGAGGCCCTAATGGCACAAGAGCTAACTAAGCTCATTGATTCACGTATTGTCTTCCTAATCAAACATAGTACTTGGGTATCAAACCTGGTACCAGTCAAAAAGAAAAATGGTGATATATGCTTATGCGTGGACTTCCGAGACCTGAACAGAGCATCTCTGAAGGATCACTATCCATTGCCTTCTATGGAGTCAATCCTCCAAACTATCGCAGGATCGGAAATGTTCTCTCTACTGGATGGCTTCTCTGGCTATAACCAGATTTGAGTTAAAGAAGAAGATCAGCACAAGACTACGTTCACCACCAAGTGGGGAACATTTGCATATGCTAAAATGCCTTTTAGTTTATCTAATGTAGGGGCAACTTTTTAGCAGGCGATGGATGTCGCGTTCAGTGAACTGATCAATAAGTTTATTCTAATCTATTTGGATGACCTTACTGTGTTCTCTAAATGTAAGGATGATCATTTTGATCATTTAGAATTAGTTTTTCAAAAGTGCCAGGAGTTCGAGGTTTCCCTGAATCCAAAGAAATGTGTATTCAGAGTACCGTAGGGTAAGCTGTTGGAACATGTTGTGTCTAAACAAGGTATTTCAATTGACCCTGAACGAGTAAAGGCTATCAAGGAGCTTCCCCTTTTGGTAAATAAGAAAGGTGTCTAGTCTTTTCTGGGCAAAGTAAATTTCGTTAGCAAATTTATTTATGATTTCGCGGGAATGATTAGGTCGATCACCCAAATGCTAAAAAATGATAAAATTTTCAAATGGACAACGAAAACTTGGGAGGATTTTGAAAAGGTCAAGAAAGCGATCTCCACAGCCCCGGTGCTGATTAATCCAGATCAATGCAAAGATTTTATAATGTATGCCTTCAGTAGCAAGTCCAGTATTGTTACTGTTCTGACTCAAAAGGATAGTGAAGGAAAGGGAGAGCATCCAGTGGCATTCTATTCCCGAACCCTAAAAGAATATGAGATGAATTATAACTTCATCGAAAGACAGGCCTTTGCAATAGTAAAGGGACTTAAAAAGTTTCGCCATCTAATTTCCTGCAACAAGGTTCTGGTATATGTCACACATTCTAGTGTGCGTGAGTACATCATGGAAGGAGAGATCACAAAAAAAAGGGCTAATTGGATTACCAAGATCCTGGAGTATGACATCGAGGTCAGGCCTACTAAGACTATTAAAGGCAGAGGACTGTGTGAGTATATGGCACAGAACGGGGAGGTACCTGCCAAGGAGGAACAGCCAGAGCTCATCCTGATAAATGAATCAGGATCGGAAGACAATTGGCTGACAGATAGAATGAACTTCATGCAAATCGAAAGATATCCGCCAGGCCTCTCATCCCAAAAAAGAAGGTATTACCGGCTTCAGAATTGCGAATATACACTGATAGAAGGAGTCATTTTCAAAAGAAATTTCAATGGTGTGCTCCTGCGATGCGTTACTTCAGGGGAGGCGCAGAGGATCCTCGACACATTTCACAATAGCGACGAAGGTGGAAATTTCTCCGCCAAAACTACCGCCATCAAGGTCCTGCGAGATGGATATTACTGGTACACTTTTCAGTGACTCCCACTCTCTAGTGAGGGCTTGTAAAAAATGTTAGTTCTTCTCTGACAGAAGGAAGAATTCAGCGATGCCCCTCAAACCTATCGTGGCGGATGAACCATTTGCGCAATGGGGCCTGGACTTCATCGGAATGATCAACCCGGTTTCTAGTGTCGGACATAAGTGGATTGTAACGGCTATAGACTACTTCACAAGGTGGGCGAAAGTTGTTCCCCTTAAGGGTGCAACAGAAACAGAGATTGTAGACTTCCTTGAAGCACTGGTGACAAGGTTTGGCCCTCTGAAGACAATCATTTCGGACAACGCCAGAGCATTTCTAGGTACAAAGGTATGTCACTTTGCATTAAAAAATGGCATATTCCTTAAAACATCATCAAACTATTATCCACAGGGAAATGGCCTAGCCGAGTCAACAAACAAAAGCTTAGTCCAACTCCTTAAAAAGGTTGGCTTAGAGCACCAGAGAGAATGGCATAAAAATCTCTGAAAAGCGCTCTGAGCAAACTGCATAACTCCTAAGCAAGTCCTTAAGACTTTGCCTTATGAGCTGGTATATGGGAAGGAGGCGTTGTTACCTATCTCTATGGAGATCCCAACAATACAGTTATTGAAATCCCTTGAGATAGAACAAAATGAAGCCATGGAGGTTCGGCTCGCCGAACTGTTGGAAGTATAAGAAAAAAGGGAGAATTCCCTAATAGCAATGATAAGCCATCAACAAGTGGTCAAACAATGGTTTGACAAGAAGGCTTCTGACCAAGGTCTGAAAAGTGGAGACTTAGTGCTAAAATGACAACAGAGCTGCAAAGCTAGGTCAGCACGGTAAATTTGATAGCCTATGGGAGGGACCCTTCAAAATCATTCGCTATAGGCAACACAACGCTTTTGAGCTAGAAAATATGGAACAAGAGCTGTTAGGAATCCCGGTCAATGGGATTCATCTTAAGTTGTTCCATTAGGCATTAAAGCTCTACCTTGTACAGATGTAAATAGCACTTTTATTTTCTTTCCTGTGTTTGGCCTGTTCTTTTTCTAAAATTAGTTGTCTTTCTATGCATTTGCTCATTATCATTGGCGGGTAAAACATCAGAGTTGCTTTACAAAATACACTCATGCACGGAGAAATAGCATACAAAACTTGCAAACCCATAAAATTTTAAATGCAAAAACAAAAGGAGCATGGATTTTCCTTAAAACGAGAAGTATATATTTATATATATGTTCTTTGGTTACAAAATGGCTGGGAGGCCAATTTCTAAAATGTACAAGTATCAAGGTATATTATATACAATAGCCTTTTATCAGGCTTATCTAAAGTAGGAGAGTTACATTTTGAGCTTGTTGGCAAATGGGTTATTTATCCAAAGGCATGATGGGCAGCAATCGATGCATTCACTACAGTGTCCACTTCTTCCTCGTCCACAGGCTCCTCAGTAGCACTGGTAGCATCATTTGGCACAACCGCCAATGGCAGTGGAAACACCAGGTTCCTGAAGTCAGTGTACTAGTCTATGTCATAGAAAGGTATCATGTTGTAGCTCCAAAACAGGAAGTGTAGGGCCTGAGTAACCCTCTGCTAGTGCTGGTCACGGGTTTGCAGGTGGAATCTGCTGAGAAATGGCAGCCAAACGATGATAGCTTCTTTCTCAATAAAGCGACGCAGGTCGCTGGCTGTTGGCAGGCCTATCCCATATGCAGCATGTGCAACGACCTTACCAAGCCCATTCAAGTATTTCTTCAAGAAGATTTCTTTAACCAGCTTCAGGATAAGCAGTCAGGGAACGCAAATGTCCAGCATGGACGCTACAAAGTGAGAGCACACGTCGGTATTCACCCTATACTTATCCTTGTATTCTATGCAATCCTTGCCTAGGACCCACTTAATGGCTACCAAAACTAGAGAGTGCTTGTTCTTCGTCATCCTTTTCAGCCTCCTAGTGGAAATCTCACCTAAGAACGCCGTCTGTGACTTATACGAGGTTAGACGAATTGGGGTATCCATTGTTCTGACACTGTCCCTGGTCTTCTAAGATAATGCCGAATTTTCTCACCACCTAACCTATGAAAGGACTTGCTTAGCACTCTACTACTGACCTATCACCTCTTAAATACTAAGTATTTTTTGCTCACTATCTACTGGCCTATTTATAGAAAAATTGACAAGGCACATGCCAATCCGCCTTTAAAAAATGTGATGTTATGCTAGCTGCTATCTTGAAAGTCGAGTCTACGTTTGTTCACATTTTTGGGCCAGTACATCCATGATAGCATGGCTCAAGGCGTGTTTAATTAAATGAAGTTGATTAATTAGTTTTAAAAAGGTGGTGCTTGTTGGTGAAGGGACGTATGGCCATATGCTATTGTGTCATCTCTTAAGCACGTCCCAAAGCCTAAGGAGATACTCATATATTTTCAGGCAATGATCGTTTGCTTGGTGTAATCATTCCGGCTAGGATATTAATTGCCAGTGCATTCTAACGCAAGGTTAGAAGGCCAGTTGCAAGCTCAATTTCCAAGGAAATCATAGCGTATCAAACGATCGTCCAAATGTAATGATGAAATCCGGCCGTCTCAGAATAACAATCAGTTCATCTTGCACGAGTTGCAAGATTAACGGTACATGCCGAATTAAATGCAAAAGGCTTGCTCTCGCCTACCACCTTGGAAAAGGTTGCTATTATTACACGAAAAGTCTTAATATTTCAAAGGCTTTTACAAATGCAAGGGAAGTGCATAGTTATTTTTTGTCTATCTGTCTAGAGCAAGCATATTCGCAAGCCAGGAGTTTACGAAATCTTCAGAGAAAGAAAAATGTCAGAATCTTCAGCTCAGCCGATGCAAGAGGGGATTAGCCAGGAACTATTCACGGATATTCGTTCCTCGGTTGAGGTATATTTCTACGAGGATGTAGCGTACGCCATGCCTGGTATACCCGCGAATACGAGAAGAGCCGACACGGAAGAGCTGGATAGACCCAAGGAATGGAGTAACCAGAAAAAGGTTGGAGAAGAATGAAACAATATCTATGACCCAAAGCTTGCGAAGAACCCTAAATCCCTCAAAGAGGCAGCTTGTGCAAGGTTATTAGTAGCAAAGGCGGACCAATCCATGGCAAGTAGAGTCTGGTATAGTGGTCTCCCACAATACATGGTCCCATTAGTGCACTATTGCCCAAAAGTGGTCGATGCAACTATTCAGCGCTATAATCCAGATACCCACTACATTGAATGTCACAATTTAAGGGTTCATATCAGCCCAAAAGCCATATGGCACATGTTATGTATCCCGGATCCGAGTAAAAGGAAGGAGACTATCGAGCCTTTTCGCCCAAGCAAGGGGGAGAAAATATGGAGGAAAATGAAAACCAGCTCTAAGTTCTTGATAAAAGAGACTGGTAAGAAAGGTATCACGTCTGCTAAAGCACCAAGTATTCAATTATCGCATGGTTCATTCCGCGATGATCTCCAGGATGCCATGACCATGCTGGCATTTGTTTGCGGTCGAGACTATGATGAGAAGATAGAGGCTTTTCAGCTGGGACCTGCAATACAATTTTGCAAGCAACATGAACTCTTCTGGTATGATTTTGCTGAGTTCATGGTTGAAGAAATGAGACAGCAGATTGAGAATTATCAGGTGGAAAAGAAGTTTAGATTTCTTTCCTACCTGGTCCACATGTTCCTACATCAGAATCCGGATTTCTTCGCCCAATTTTTTCCACTATCAATTTTTGATGAGTAGAATAAAAGAAAGTCAGTGTCTACATGGACGCCTTTCCTTTCCGCATCATATGACTATAATGCTTTTGCGGACTATTTCATAGCCCCAGTTTTGAATGATTTAATCGGCGAAGATGATATCATCCGGCTCACCAAGGAGCAGACTGGATTTATGTAGAGCTACACCTCTACTGGTGATAGGTTCTTAGGCAGGGATTTTACAATCCTCCGAATGTGGGGTTTTACTAGCAAACATTTCCTGCTCCCAGCTTGCGTCACGGATAGAGTGCTTGCGCTGAAATTTTTTTGGTAGGTGTGTGTCATTGATTTCACTTTTTGTAGCAGGGGAAGGGTCAAGAGGAAGGGATTCTTCTCTTGTCCGAAGAGTTTCAAGTCGGTAACTCTGCTTAAAAAATAATCGCACAAATTGTTAGAAGAGAAGCTGGCACATCTAGGGTTGGTACTGGTAAACGATAAGTGGGAGTACAACCCTTTCAATGACTTACCAGAGCCACATATGAAAGTTACCCATGTTTCTCGACCATACTGGGAAAAATGGCTTAATTTGCAGACGGATAGAGATGAGGATTTTGTTGAATTAGCGCAAATCCCTACGCCGGACACTAGAGGCCCATGGCAAAAATTCTATTTTCCAGTGGCTGTGGCCAAGGATAATGTTCTAATGGAACGTAGCATGTACAACAAGTTGAAGAAGGGTGAGGAATGGAGTGATGAAAAAATAAAAGCTTTCTGGAAATATCGCCAGGAAATAGCACAGTTGGATGCTCCTTATAATCAGCTGAAGGATGACCAGGAATTTGATAGATGGTGGAAGGAGGGTCATCCTAGCCCGAGCTCTAGTATTGACAGGAACGAAGAGGGAGAGGGATCCAATGAGCATGAAGAAGAAGCGGCAGCATCGTCCTCCTCAATGCAAAATGGAAAAGCTTCCAAGCAGGCCGCTTATGTGGCCACGAACGTACGCTTTAATATATCAAAAGGCTCGCATACACACACTTGGGCTTCTAAACCGGTCAGGCTAACGCCTCAGTAGAAGGATCCGACTGTCAAAGTTAGTGAGTGTCCGCTTATGAAAAGGCAGTGCACGAAAAACATTATCAGAGGGGTTTTGCAAGAACCCGTCAGAGGAGAAGCGCCCATTGATAGCCAGATACCAGAATTTTTAGGGGAGTCACGAACGATCCTGGAACCATTGCCAACCAGTCAACAAGTATATTTCGCTCCTTCTCTTGCATCTCATTCTTTCGTATTCACCCCTGCTTCACTGACAACTCCTGCCATAGGTCCAAGCCCTCCACCTTTTGCTTCTGGTCCAGCTCATTCAGCTGGATTTGCCTAGTTTTCACAGGCCCACCCGTTTATAATTACTCCTCCGAGTATGCTCATGCCTACCGCTGCCGCTCAGACTTTCCTCACCTCACTTTCGGAAAATGTTCCCCCTGTCGGCCCCCATTCTTTTTTCGCTATGCTTACTGAGCCTCTTCCATTTCAACAAGCTGATACCCAATTAACAACTCCCCTTCCCCGGCCAATGAGCCTTACGACTGAATCTTCGATTCAACTGCTACAAATTCCTGGCCCTACTGATAGTTCTCAGGCCAAGCTATGGAGCGTGCCACACTTTCCTCCACAAACAGTCACTCTCCAGAAGAAGCAAATGCGTGCGCCTATGAAAATTGCCTATCCCTATGCCCTGCCTTCTGGTGTTCCTTTCGCAGGTGGGCTAGTTTCATCACCAGCCAAATTCATAGCACAGATGGATTGTGGAAAAGAGGTGCGCGCAAATAGAATGAGGCAACGCAAGGCAAATGATGACAATGCTCCTGCCAAGCCTAGAGTACAAGCTTCGTATGACGAGGCCCGACAGGAATTAAAATTTGCAACCATGTACCCAAGGATAAGCAAACCTTAGGAAGAAATGCAACCCGAAGAATATGAGATCTATGCTATCGGACTAGACATGAAGGTAACCTGGCCACAAGATAAGGTCAAAATCATGGAGGAGACGCAACGGGTGGTCACTTCGGACTTCCTCAAGACTGGTCACCAGTTAAAAAAGAAGGATGAGCAGCTTAGGGCAGCCAAGGAAAGGATGAGTTTTCTGGAAACAAAGGAGAAATCCTTAGAGGCAGATATCGCCCGAATGACTGAAAGGGCGTTGACAGCAGAGAATGAGAGGAACAGACTTCAGGGCGAAATTACAAAAACTCAAATTGCTGACCCAGGCTTACTAAAAGAATTGCAAAGCCAGAACTAGGTAGTGCGACTGAGCCTACAGTTAAAAGAGGAGCTTGAACGCGTCCGTCATGAGTATAGTCAGGGGATGGCACAAAAGGGTGAGGAGTTGGAGCACCTACAAGAGCAGTGTGAGTAAAGAATACAAGAGAGAGGCCGAATTTAAAGGCCTGAAGGCTAAACTAGAGGAACTCCGAGAGACAAAGGCTTCTCTGGAGGAGCAATCAACAAACCACTCCCGAGCCGAACAAAATTGGAATAAAGAAATGAACAGCTATGTGGAGCAGTTGGCATCCGAGAAAAAGAAGGCAGAATTAGCTGAGGCCCTCATTTCAAGAGACGCAGAGATTTCTTTGCTTAAAGCCTCTCTGTTACCTGCCCCTACCCAACTTGATGTCCTTCCGCTAGTTAGGCAATTGTACATTTCTCACTAGGAGAAAGTCAAGACCTTTTGCCTGACACTGAAGCCTACCCTCTGATTTATCGACAAGGCATCAAGGCTCAATCAAGAGGCCCATGACATAATTGAGCAGTTCCCATGTTTCATCCTGTAGAAGGTTCCCAAGGTAAGGGACTTGCTCAACAAGCTATACTCAGTCTCAGATGAAATCCTAGCCAGGGCGGGTATCGAAGATCGGGACACTGCTGCTCAAACAGCAAATAAATTCATTCATTGTCACTCCGCCTTCCAGCGCACTAAGGCAGCAGCGACTTTTCTAGGTAAGGCACTGGATGGCATTCGGGGAAGTTTCTCCGAGCTAAGAAAGCTAGGGTTTCCATCCCTGTTCCTCGAGGATGGCTCTATTGCCATAACTACATAGATTGTTGAGGTTATTGAGCAAAGGGAGAACGACCCAGAGGCATTCAAGGAGTTCGGAAGCTCCCCAACGACACCCAATATTGAGGCAATCATTCATCCTCTCTCACAGCTGCTTTTTCATATCTAAGCAGGCGCTGACCTACCTGAGGTGCTGCCTCACAAGGATGCTATTGATCTCCACAGGGCACAAGAAAATTTGTGCAACATGGCAAAGCCATCCGAAATTGAATGGTCGCCCTTGCAAGCTGTCATTTCCAAACTCTAACTCCATTCGCCCTATGGATAAAACTCTGGTCTGCAGAACCAGAGAGTTTTTGAGTTCTCCGTTCCTTGTCTGAAACACCCCTGATAGTCACCAAAAGTTGTTAAAATAAATATTCAAACAGCTCCCTTTGGGTTCCTTTTGTAATTGTTTGTTTATCGGCCTATGCATCGCCGAGTTTATTCGGCTTTCCATCAAGTTTTGACCTACCACCTTACGCATCTCCTCTTCGCAACTTCGGGTAACGGCTTCCCTTTCGGGTCCCAAAAGGTTGTGTTGGGCATCCATGTGTCACACAAATGGAAGGTTTTTTCTCTTGTTTCCTTAAAGGCTTCGTGCGGGTTGCGAAAGCCTTCTGCGGTGGCCATCATTTCTAAAAGATTGCTAGAGGGACCTACATCTTGCTACATGGTGGCGTATTGCAATTTTTTCATGCAGGAATGAAATAAACAAATGCGGGTTGCGTAATTCTTGCGCAGGGTTTTCTTTTTTACTTTCTAAAAGGTGATTGGCGGGCCCTACCTTCTGCTAGGTGGCAACCGTTTGCAGCTCTTTCAACATAGTAGGGACGTGAACAACCTCGGGCTGCGAAACGTTGCCACGCGTCTTTCGCACCCGGTTGATGCCGCTTTCTCTCCACTGTGACAAGGACCTCAGCCCATTGGACACATGTTGCATCTTCGCAATCTCTTGGTAGCAATGGGAGAGGTTTTCATTCGGGTAGTGATGGGGTGCCACGTGCCTTACAATTGATCCTTGAAGCGGGCGATAGGCTGGCTGAGGGAGATTATGCTATTGGTTGCTGCTCGTCATGGTCATTTAAAGCGGTAGATGACACTTGTTGCCTTGAGCCTAGTTGGGACCACTGCCATCATTACAAAGGGCGCACCTGCATCTAGATGTCCATATGCTGTGTTCTAACTCGTTGCCATTATAACATTGAGAATCTTCTAATTCTGGCATCATTGTAGGGGATTGTGGGATCTTTTCTGTTACAGCTCTCCAAAGCGGTGGGAGTTTTCTCTCCTACTATACATACTCTCTCGATCGATGAGAGATGGGTCCAAGAAACTTAAAGAAAAAAGGATACTGGTTTTAGCAAGAGACACTAGGCCTCTTTTACATGTTTATTTGCAAGAAACTTTCAGACTGTGCCAACTGTTCGACCTTTCTGTTTTTCATGTTTTGATTAAACTGTAAACTATGCTTTATAATACTGTCTTAAGCATTTCATTTGAAAGAACTTCTATATATTGAATACAGACTTGCTTATCTAAATCATATCTAAATGACTCTTCTTAGTAGTAAGTATGTATGCAATACTATTTTATGTCAATAAATGAATTGTGTATGCTATAGCTTTAGGTCTCCGACGTTTTGGAACGTGACAACACCATTCAGGCCCCTAAATCTATGATTTATCATGCCCATCTGCAAATTTTGGCGCATCGCCTTAGATTAGACTTTGCTTCATTATATTCGTTTCCTTTTCCCTTTCCAAAACACATTATAGAAGAAGTCAGCTTCTTTAAAACCCGGAGGTCACTCAGTTTGGCACAAAGGGGTCCCCCTTGAACTGAGTTTCCCATAAGGCACTGTTACCTCGTCAATTTTTGGCATCAACAAAGCCCACAAGACATTTATTTCTATATACCTTAGATATTGTTCATATTTATTATCATTGTGTTTGACCTCATGAGAATGCTTCAGAGTAAAGTACACCTTGTAAATCCACCTACACTAGGAGAACCATTCAATCTCTCAAAATTTTACTGTTATTCCGAAATGATTATCATATCGGATATGTCCAAAGCCTTTAATAAGTTGACTTGGCAACTTCAACCAGGGGAGTACTAATTGCATAATGAATTGTATTCTTTTTCAATTCGATTAATCATCCCCAATAGGGTCTTCTTCATAAATTAGGGGATTAAGTTAAAGAGACCCATT